>VZZY01017382.1:78093-100060 GCA_013400335.1 Eurystomus gularis
TTTGGAATCTCTCCAGAGAAGGAGACTCCATAGCCTCTCTGGGCAGCCTGGGCCAGGCTCTGCCACTCTCACAGCTCAGCAGTGCCAGGGCTGTCAGCCTTTCCTGGGCACAGAGATACTCTAGTCCCCTCAGCATCTTTGCAGCCTCTGCTGGACTCTCTCCAGTAGTTCCTTGTCTCTCTGGAACTGAAGAGCCCAGAACTGAACCCAATACTCCCAAGGTGGCCTTGGCAGGGCAGAGTAGAGGGGCAGGAGAACCTCCCTCGACCTGCTGGCCACACTCTTGTTCATGCACCCCATGGCCTTCTTGGCCATGAGGGCATGTTGTTGGCTCATGGTGAACTTGCTGTCCACCAGCTCTCCCAGATCCTTCTCCGCAGAGCTGCTTCCCAGCAGGTCACCCCTCCCCTGTCCTGCTGCGGAGGAGTTCCTCCTGTTCCTCCTCAGGGGCAGGACCCTGCACTTGCCCTGGTTGAACTTCATGATGTTCCCTCTGCCCAACTCTCCAGCTGTTCAGGTCTCACTGAATGGCAGCAGCTCTGGGGTGTCAGCCCCCCCTCCCAGTTTGGTATCACCAGCCAACTTGCAGCATATTTCCTTCAGACTCTGCCTGTGCCCCACAAGACGAGTAGGCTGCAGCGAGTTGGATCCATACGTCATTTCTGACGCTGATGCCGGGTGTCTGGGGCAGGGAGTAAATATCAGGTGCACATGCAGACATCTTCTCGGCCTCCAGCCATTAATTGCCTGAGGACTTCTAGAGTCACAGAGGGTATCTTGGTATCTGATAGCCCTCGAGGGATTTTTCTGCCTTGCCAGCCTGTCTGCCTGCAGCAACAGATAAACTTCTGTCCCCATCCCTTTCTGGGAGGTTTTTGGGGTAGTTGTACTGCCTTGGTTGTACCTTAAGCTTGGGAGCAGCAGCCGGTTCAATCTAAGTGGATAAAGGACAATCCTCTGTTAAAACCTCTCTTCTTGTCTCCTTCCGAGTTCCTATTGCCCTTGTTTTGACTTTGCTGCTTGACATCCTGTAATTAGCCCCTTCTGACCCTAATCCTGTAGCACGTGCTTCAAACTGTTTCCTTAAAACAGCACCAGAGATGAGTACGTGAGATGTAACATGCGACAAATCCTAAAATATTAGAAGTCCTGGGTCCTCCCCCTCCGAAATGACAGAAGCATAAAGCTCCTGATGGATCTGCTCGAATTCGTACGTCGGGGGTCTTTGTGTTTCCTCGGAGCAGCAATTGTTCTGGTGTCATCCTCGCATTTTGGTGGTTACTTTGGGCGATACTGATGACCAGAGAGGTTCCAGTCGGTGCTTTACAGCCACTTGAAGCACCTGAGCAATAAAATCCCAAGACTGATCCTTTTCTCTTTTTAAAGTACAGTGACTGCACACGGTACCGAAAAGCACGGGGCAGAAACGGTTCCATACCTCCTTGTAAAATAACCTCGGTAAATCTTCTGTAAAAGGGCAACGGAGCTGGGGAAGAGTCTAGAGCACAAGTGTGGTGAGGAGCAGCTGAGGGACCTGGGGGTGTTGAGTCTGGAGAAAAGGAGGCTCAGGGGAGACCTTCTGGCTCTGCACAGCTCCCTGAAAGGATGTTCAGGCGAGATGAGGGTTGGTCTCTTCTCCCAAGGAACAAGCAACAGGACAAGAGGAAATGGCCTCAAGTTGCACCAGGGGAGGTTGAGGTTGGAGCTGAGGAACAATTTCTTGGTGGGAAGGGCTGTGCCAGGCTGGGCAGGGCAGTGGTGGAGTCCCCATCCCTGGAGGGGTTTCCAAGGCGTGGAGATGTGGTGCTGAGGGCCATGGGTTAGTGGTGCCCTGGCAGTGCCGGGTTAATGATTGGACCTGATGATCTTCAAGGTCTTTTCCAATCAAAATGATCCTATGATCCTATGAGGACCTACTGCACCTACAAAGTGCTCAGCACCACCATCCAAAGCCTGGGTGCTCATCAAGGGCAAAAGCATCACAGCCCAGAGCTGAACCAGCAAAGGGATCTCCTCAGCCGCTGCTGTCATTCCTGTCTGGGCTTCATGTCCTTCATGCCTCTTTCTTGAAGAGTTGGAGCACAACCACCCAATACCTGAGCAGCTCTGACCAGCCCGTGCCGACACACGGCTGAGCAGTAACCCAGTGCAAGACATCCATGGGTCAGAGCTTGCCTGCGCCCGGGCAGCCGGGCTTTGTGCCGTGCTCCTCCTGGCTCCCGGGATGCTCTGGGCTGTTAGGCTTTGCTAGCTCCTTGCCAAGTCCTTAATCTCCTGCTACTCCTCATGAGAAGCGTTGGGGTTGTGCCAGACTGACATCCTGTCCTGGCACCAGAATATCTTGCTTTGACTCCGCGTCTAACATTGCTCTTTTTGTTGGTTGGTTGTTTTTTTAAGCAATATGTCTCCTCCTGTCTCAGGAATAGCCGCTGGCCTTACAAGTGGCTTTTCATTGTTGCCTTCTCCAAACCCTGCTTGTGCTGTCCACCACCATCTCTGTGTGCCCTTCACACGTCCTCAGTGTGAGAAAGACATTTTCCTATAAACTCCATACTCCTGGCACGGGCCAAGCACAGGGAGCTGCCTTCAACACATAGAATCACAGAATGGACCTTCCAAGATCATCTAGTCCAACCTTCCTGCACTGAGAAGGGACATCTGCAACTAGAGCAGGTTGCTCAGAGCCCCGGCCAACCTCACCTGGAATCCTTCCAGGGATGGGGCAGCCACCACCTCTCTGGGCAACCTGCGCCAGGCTCTCACCACCCTCAGCAGAAACAATTTCTCCCTTCTCTCTAGTCTCAGTCTCCCACTTTTCATTTCAAGCCATCCCCCCTTGTCTCATCCCAACAGGCCCTGCTCAAAGTCCATCCCCATCTTTCTGACAGGCCCCTTGAAGCACTGAAAGGCCACCAGAAGGTCTCGCTGGAGCCTTCTCTTCTCCAGGCTGCACAAGCCCACCTCTCCCAGCCTGGCCTCCCAGCAGAGGCCTTCCAGCCCTCCCATCATTGCTGGGGCCTCCTGTGGCCCCGCTCCACCAGGTCCATGTCTCTGCTGTGCTGAGGACTCCAGAGCTGCCCCAGCATTGCAGGGGGGTCTCCCCAGAGCAGAGTAAAGGGAGAGGAAGTTCTATGGACTCAGCAGATGTTGGTGGTTTCAATACCAGTGGCATTTAACAGTGACAATACACGGCTTATTTATTTTATCTCCGTAATGTGAGTTCCTTGCATGAAGTTAAGCTGAGGCTACCACTGAGTGTTCCCTTTCATAGAATCATAGAATCATTTAGGTTGGAAAAGACCTCTAGGATCATCAAGTCCAGCCCTCAGCCCAATATCTCCCTGACCCCTAGGCTATGTCCTGAAGCACCACCTCTACTTGGTTTTTTAACCTCTCCAGGGATGGTGCCTCCACTGCTGCCCTGGGCAGTCTCCATTCACAGCAGAGGAGCTGAAGGTACCTAGCTATTGAGTAGCTGTCTCTAGCCCTGTCTACCTAGCCTAAATCATCTCCATCAAGGAGAGGGACAGCACCATCATGCTGCCATGTTGTCCACAAAGGCTTGGTGTCTTACTGGTTGTCCTTGGCGAGCGTGTGCTGGGTGCAGCAAGTGACGGATCAACCTGAACACTGAGGTGCTGTGGGCGAGGCTACCTCCTACTCCAAGGGCAAGGACCACCAAGTGCACAGACCCAATATTTCTGCGCTGTAAGACTGCAAATTCCTTCCCAAACACTAAAAGCCAGCTCTATAAATACAGCGCTCTCGCACGGAGCAGCTTTCTCGGCTGCGGTATCTGCCGTGACGTCTGTCAGCGTTATCTGTTTGTGCTGGCATCAGGCTAGCTTGGCTTGTACCAGCAGGGTTGTCTCCTTATCTCTGTGCAGAAGACGCTTGTTCGGGGAGGTGGGGGATGAGATTGAATTCCCCCATGGCGGGTTCTTGCCCGGTTCACACCGAACGCGCCGAGGTCCATTAACAAGTACCCTTTCCTTCCTCCTTCAACACGCAGCCATTCTGTCACCCGTGCCTACGCTGTCTCCAGCAGCCTCCAGACGAGCCTCACCGCTCGTTCCCTCCCGAGACCGGAGAGAGGGCGTCTGGAACGGCAGCCAAATCCACACCAGCACGCCTGGTCTTCTGAAGCCCTCGTTTAACGTGTCCCTGCAGCGAGATCTCGCTGTCAGCCCCGCTCCGTCGCGGTGACGTAGCAGCCTTGTCGTGGTGGCGTGGGGGTCTGGCACCGCCGCCGTTCCCCGCTCGAAGCTAATGACTCTGCGGCAAGATGATCGGCTTTTCCCCCAGACCAGGTTTCTGTGTGTGTTCTGTCAAGTGGAAAATTAACGTGGCCGCAGGCCAGGGATGTTCCGTGCCTGAGCGCGCCGAGGCTGGAGGAAGGCAAGGTGGATTTCTGAATGGTGGGCATGGAGGATCAGGTGGTGTCAAGCGTTGCCGGCCCGCTTCGTTAGCTGCATCATCAGAGAAGCCAAGTAGCTGGGGGAGAGCTGGAGAAGAGCCACCCGTAGCGTGCACAGCCCTCCTTAACCGCCCATCTCGGTGGGCTTTGTTCAGCACTGAGCTGAACCTGCAGAGCAGGTAAGGGCTGGTGCCTCCAAAATTTGGAAGCGAGAGGCTCTTTAGCATTAGCTCACTTGAACTGTATTAACTGATGGCTTGCCACACCGGAGCGAGCCTTTTTGGGACCTCCTTGCGCTGCAGAGATGCAAACGTAGTTGATGTTTGAGTAGCCATCTCCACCGGCATTGCTGCTGGGTCCAGGCGGACGCACCAGCTTGTAGGAGCAGCCTTGCAAGGGGGACGATAAATCAAACACGGGCAGAACCAAGAGATCCTCAAGGATTTTTCCCTGCCCAGTTGTTCTCACTTGGTTTTAATCAGTAGCATTGTATTTTTTTTAGTGTTTTGATGCCTTTAATTGAAAATATGTGTTGTAATAACCTTCAGGTGGAGCTGCCCAAACGCTGAGCGTGCCTGGTGCTTGCAGGAACACGCCACAGGGATTCCTGGTGGGCATTTGGGGTCTTTCTGCTCTTTCCTCGCCCTGCTTTTATTCACCAGAAGTCATTCACGTCTGATGTAGCAGATCTGTAGATCTACAGGAACCTTTTAAGCTGCTCTTCAGTAGAGAGGCATCATATTTATAACGCTAATCATCTCTTCCTTGTTCTGATGAGTAAGAGGGGAAGTTCAGAAGAAAAGGCTGGTTTCTGACCCCTACCTTCCTGCACTGGGCAGGTACTGAAACCAATTCCTGAAGCCATGTGCTGTGTCTTTCTGCTGAGGGTGGTGAGACCCTGGCCCAGGTTGCCCAGAGAGGTGGTCGCTGCCCCATCCCTGGCACCATTGCAGGTGAGGTTGGCCGGGGCTCTGAGCAACCTGCTCTGGTTGCAGATGTCCCTGCTCCCTGCAGGCGGGTTGGACTCAATGACCGTTGAAGATCCCTTCCCACCCAAACCCTTCTGTGATCCTCTGATGAAGTAGATCCAGGGGGACACTTGTTTAATGACTGGTAGGCTCCCTGTCAAAATTGCTGAGCGTTTTTCCATTGGTGTTTAAAATCTCATAGCCCATATGAAAGAAAATCCATCATGAATGCCTCTCATGCTTCGTGAGTCATCCTAAATCCCCAGTCTCCCAGTAATACCAGCTGGGTTGGATATTTCAGCAACCAGCACTGGAAGAAGCCTCAAGACATTTCCTAGCCTGTAGATCTAAAATCTCACCAACGTTTCACTTGACAAATTTGGGGTTGAGCTGCAGACACATTTCACTGTCCCTGTCTCTCTCAATGCCCGGTGGCAGCACTTTGTTCAAGAGTAAGAGAAGTTATGGTATTAGCTCTTAAATATTTAATTTGGCTTGGTTTCGAGTCAGAAGATCTGTCATCTCTGGCTTCATCAGTCGCAGTTAAAGGCGGTGCTGGCGTGGGGACTTTCTCTCTTCTGAGAGCAGATACAGCTGGGTTTGGGCAGCCCTGTGTAGTCATTAATGAATTACTGCTTCTGTAATAAAGAGATCAGTGAGATGGAATCGCACCATCGGGAAGCTCTACAATGGGTCTTACCTGCGGACTTGCCATTTAGAAATCAGTTCTAGCCAGGGCATCTCCTGGGTGCTAAGAGGCACCTCAGAAGTTGGCTGCTGTAACATCAGTTCTGTAATTCTGCCATTCATTTAGTATGTTTTATTTAAAAAGAAACAAAGTTATTGGGCTGGAGCGTGTCCAAAGAAGGGCAAGGAAGCTGGGGAAGGATCTAGAGCACAAGGCTGGTGAGGAACGGATGGGGAACCTGGGGTTCTTGAGCCTGGAGAAAAGGAGGCTGAGGAGAGACCTTCTGGCTCTTGACAACTTCCTGAAAGTACGGTGTAGCCAGGTATGATTTGGTCTGTTCTCCCAAGGAACGACTGATAGGACAAGAGGAAATGGCCTCAAGTTGCACCAGGAGAGGTTGAGGTTGGCCATGAGGAACACTTTCTTGGTGGGAAGGGCTGTGAAGGGCTGTGCCAGGCTGGGCAGGGCAGTGGTGGAGTCCCCATCCCTGGAGGGGTTTCCAAGCCGTGGAGATGTGGTGCTGAGGGCCAGGGGTTAGTGGTGCCCTGGCAGCGCTGGGTTAACGGTTGGACTTTATGATCTTGATGGTCTCTTCCAACCAGAACGAATCTGTGATTCAAATTGGCCAGGTTCTAGACCATGGCAAGTTATTCTAGCTTTAAATGGAGTTAAATTAAATGAAATCAGTAAGTTGCAAAAGGGGGAATAAAGGTCTCCTGTGCTCTCCCCACAGAGTGGTTTCCTCCTTCGTTATTATTTATCAAGCCCAAGATCTGACCACGATCTGGAGGAAGGATCAGCCCTCTCAGAATAGGACCACATCTCTTTGTGTTTGCATCGAATGCAGAGGGGATTTAGATGGAGCAGGGATTGGATTTGCCTGGGAGGCTGGGCTTGGATCTTAGAGAAATCCAGGGCTTTCTGCTTGCGGGTCGCAAAAATAATCCAATAATCCAATCTCGAGCCTGAAAGGCCATCGGTGCTTCGCTGCAGTGAAGCGAGTTGTTGAGGTGATGAAGGGAGACCCAGGCTCCAAAACTCCTTTTTATCGCAGCTTTGCTCGGTGATTTCAGACAAATTACCCATCTGCCCGGGATCTCGGCTCTTCTGCTGGGACGTGGCCATGACAGCACCGCCCTGCTAGACGGAGGTGTTGTGAAAGTAGTGGTTTCAAACCTCTGGGCAGCAATCCGGGCAGGAAAAAAGCACAAGTTGCATTTGATGGAGAAAAAAAACCCAGAGACTCAGGTGTGGATTTCTCTTCTGGGTCAAACAGACAGCGACGCTCAAACTAAATCCAGTTGCTGTTGGTGGGGTAGATTCTGCTGATGATGTAGCCCGTAGTGGAGAAAGGATTATGAAATCGGGACGTGGCTTAGCGGTCATGGTAGAGTTGAGTTGATGCTTGGACTTGACGATCTTAGAGGTCTTTTCCAACTCTGATGACTCTGTGAAATGACTCTGTGATAGCGACAACCACGTGAGCACATAAAGATGAGTCGAAGTCACAACCAGTGACTCCAGTTAGCTCTTGGTGGTTACTGCAGCAGGAGGAGGCCGTGAGATCCTCAACTCTCCCATCCCTTCATTTAGTCCCCCCAGGGACTGTGGGAACAACATGGGAAGAGTTGATCTGTGGGGAGAAGGCTTCAGACCCCAGCGCCGCGATGCGCTTCTGGGCCGGAAAAAACATCAAAGCATTTCCAGGCCTCCGTTTTTAAAGCAGATTTCTTGAAATAAAAATGTTTTCAGGAGACTGGGTAACATTCCCCAAAGCCTTTACTTTGAATTTGCAGGGGATTTTTCTCTCCCAGTATCTTTAGGGAGTTTGAGGAAATGAGTTACCGATTATCGGATCTTTAAAACAATAACAATCTTTGCCGCGAGGATAGATGGAGGATTGTTCCGTGATTTCTTATATTACTCACTATTTTCTGATTGCTCCAGCGCGCTCAGGTGTTCTCAGCTGTTTGAAGAATGTTGGTTTTTTCCCGTTTCCTCAGTGCTGATAAAGCGTTTTGGTTGTCTCAGATCTTTTCCTTTCTCGCCGTTGTCAACGTTCTCTGCGGTGATTCACATGAAACAGCCTCGTGTTTTGAGGCTTCCCTGAAGCCCTGATCTTCCCTGAAGATCAAATCCAGCATTGTGAGATGTCTAAGTGCCAAAGCAAGCTCATCAGAGGTCCTGGATGGATCTGCTGTGCACCAGCACCAGCATTCCTAACTCGTGCATCAGCCCAGCAATGTGCTGCATGGCTTTACAGTCAGTGTCCACTACCCAACAGACAAGAAGATGTTCTCTCTCATGTGCCCAGGTGGCCAAGAAGGCCACCAGGATCCTGGCTTGGGTCAGCACCAGTTGGGCCAGCAGGACCAGGGCGGGGATTGTCCCCCTGCACTCACACCTCAAATACTGGGGTCAGTTTTGGGCCCCTCACTCCAGGAAGGACCTTGAGGGGCTGGAACATGTCCAGAGAAGGGCAACGAAGCTGGGAAGGGTCTAGAGCAGGAGTGTGGTGAGGAGCAGCTGAGGGACCTGGGGGTGATGAGCCTGGAGAAAAGGAGGCTCAGAGGAGACCTTCTGGCTCTCCACAACTCCCTGAAAGGAGGTTGGAGCTAGGTGGGGTTGGGCTCTTCTCCCAAGGAACAAGCAACAGGACAAGAGGAAACAGCCTCAAGTTGTGCCAGGGGAGGTTGAGGTTGGCCATGAGGAACAATTTCTTGGTGTGAAGGGCTGTGAAGGGCTGTGCCAGACTGGGCAGGGCAGTGGTGGAGTCCCCATCCCTGGAGGGGTCTCAAAGCCTTTTAGATGTGGTGCTGAGGATTTTGATTTACTGGTGGACTTGTCAGTGCTGGGTTAATGTTTGGACTCTATGATCTTAGAGGTCTCTTCCAACCAAGACTATTCTATCATTATATGAAAGCAAGGAGTAGAAAGAAAAACCTAAAACTTCTTTTTCAGTTAGGTTGAGTCTCCAGCAAGACGCGTGGTAAAAAGAGGGTTGTTTGCTCGCTCACCGCTGACGTCAGGCTCCAAGTCACTTGACCCAAAGTCTTGAGAGACTCGAAACAGTGAGCTTTGTGGTCTCTGAATGACAGCCTTTGAATCCTCCTAATGCTTTGGCAGCCTTGGTCTGATCATGGGAGACGCGCTTGGAGGCCAAGGAGATTCTCTCAGAGCTCTTGTTTCTTTTCTCCATTTTTCTAGCAGTGTTGACACTGCAGATGTTTATGGTCTGTCCCGTGGCAGCAGCAGCTTCCAAGCCTCCTGCCCAGCTCTGGGCCATCACCGTGTTTGACCAATGTCCACAGCAGTACTGAGGTGACTGCAGAAGCATTTGTTGCTTTGTTCTCCGTGCCTTTTCAAAGCCATGAAATGATGCTTCAACTGTGGTAGAGCTGGGCCAGCACCACCATGTGGAGAACATCCTTTCTGATACCAAGACAAGCAGCCACGTCCATCCCAAATCCCCACAGCTGGCTTGAGACTCACCGCTCATCTGGGTGAAATCCACAGCGCTTTGGTGACGTAACATCACCCTTTCCTGGCGATGAATGAATCCTTTACTCCATGAATCCTTTTCTCAACGCCCTTGAAGGCCAACCCTACTTCCCAGAGGTCCTACAGATGATCCGGGTGTCCATGGGGTGAGCCTAGAGCTCTCCCTTCCTCAGGCAAAGAGCCAAGACAGGTAGTTACTCCCCAGAAAAACGTGGACAAGGCTTTGCTGTCTCTGGAACCGCAGCTGGTACGTGAAGGGATTGAGGCAGTTGGGAAGGTTGAGCTGAGGCAGGTTCTCAGCCTGGCACGCAGGGCCACGCTGACTGCTTCTCAGCAGTATTTGGAGAGAGAAGGAAGCTGCGAGACACCATCCACATCAACTGTGCATCTTCAGGAAGGATTTCCGTGGCTGCCAGCAGCTGCGGAGGCCTGTGTGGAGATAAGTCTCCGGTGTGCCTCAGTAAGTCTCTGCTACGGAAGTTTGATGAACTATTAGTAGCTCTTTAATGATCCTGAAAACAATCTCATTTTCACGTAGTTCTGTGGCTAGTGAGCTGTGGTGAAGGGATCTTTGAGGAGACTCAGCCTCGGATGCGGCGTCGCCAATATTTCTGTGTGGCAGGGCTGAGTCAGAAGGGTGTATTTATGGGCTCTGCGCTGAAAAGGTCACGGGCAGGGGTTGCTGCACATGGGTGATGAGATCTGATCTCTGCCAGCCTCTGAGTACCAGTCCCGTGCCAACCCCTTGTCCTTCTGGGCTAGAAGCATGTTTAACCCTGACGCTGTGGTCACTTTTCTCTGTCGCCTGCTACAGGTAGACTTCTTAAATTTATTTAATTCATTCTGAGGTCTCGATGACAAGCTGGGGTTTGGGGTTTTATCAGGAGGCTTCACCGTTGTTCAGGTGCTTCCAAAAGAAGAGAACAAAAGGCGATTAAATTAACTGGCAGCTGTTGCCAGGGGATGTGTCATCTGAAGATTGTGGTGAGGGACGCTTCCAAAAAGCCTCGTCTGGCCCCTGGTTGCCATCCAGGCAGGTGTCATCCAAGCCTCCGCCCTTCAGCCAGATGACTGGTGGTGGATCTGGAAGGGGTTGGTTGAAATCTGCTCTGCTAAGTTCAAACTAAGCCCTCCTGCGCTGCTCAGTACAGAATATTTGACATTTAAAACTCAGTTTTAAAGACCTAGAATGAGAAACGCAGCCAGTTCTGGCTTGGAAAGTCAAAACGCTACTTGGGCCAGCTTTCGGCCTTACTCTTCCACTCCCACACGATACATCTTTTGTGGTACTTCTTGGATGATGTTTCTTTGTGCTGGAAAGCGTGGGTGGAGCAATGGGAAGAGGTCTGAACAGGTCCCACCAGCTCTGTGGTGTGTTCGCTGTGAATGAGAGCAGCAAAGAGAACTTGTGCCGTCGAGACCTTCAGGTATGATTGATGGACAAGTGCTGAGTGCAGGATGGGCGTTACGAGTTGTTTCTCCAGCACTTAGCCCTAGAATGACGAAATGGCACCTTAGGTGCATAGCTGGAGCTCGGGTTTTCTTAGGGTGGCGTGTTGATCATAGAATCATGGAATGCTTTGGGATGGGAAGGGACCTTCCAAGGTCATCTAGTCCAAGGCCCCTGCATTGAGCAGGGACATCTGCAACTAGAGCAGGTTGCTCAGAGCCCCGGCCAACCTCACCTGGAATCCTTCCAGGGATGGGGCAGCCACCACCTCTCTGGGCAACCTGCGCCAGGCTCTCACCACCCTCAGCACCAACAATTTCTTCCTTCTCCCTCGTCTAAATCTCCCTTTTTTCGTTTCAAGCCATCCCCCCTTGTCCTGTCCCAACAGGCCCTGCTCAAAAGTTCCTCCCCATCTTTCTGGCAGGCCCCTTGAAGTCCTGCAAGGCCACCAGAAGGTCTCCCTGGAGCCTTCTCTTCTCCAGGCTGAACAAGCCCAACTCTCCCAGCCTGGNGGCCCTTGAGCTCTTGCTCAGCATTGATCAGATCCCCTCGGAGGCTTCTCTTGTGCAGCTCAGCAGCCCCAGGGCTCTCAGCCTTTCCTGGGCACAGAGATGCTCCAGGCCCCTCAGCATCTTCATAGCCTCCACTGGACTCTCTCCAGTAGTTCCTTGTCTCTCTTGAACTAGGAAGCCCAGAACTGGACCCAATACTCCAGAGGAGGCCTCAGTGGGGCAGAGTACAGGGGGCGGAGAACCTCCCTCAACTTGCTGGCCACACTCTTCTTCACACACCCCAGGACATCACTGGCCTTCTTGGCCAGGAGGGCACATCGATGGCCATATCTTCACATGCAGCCCTCACCTCGAGGGATCTCATGCCTCCTCTTCAGGGAAGACTTTCCTGTTGAAGGACAGTAATTTTGTGCAAGAAGTCACTGCTATGCGCAGGGCTGAGATGACGACTGAGACGCCGCGCGAAGCAGCACAGCGTAGGACCCCTGGGGCAGGAGGCCGGCCAACTGCATCATCATTCTTGTTAATGGCTTGAACCCACTGCCCTCCAACGAGGAAGAGCTGGAGCTTAACTAGTGCCACTTAATAGCTCTGAGATTAATGGAGGCAGCGCACGATGCTCTGATGCAACCTCCACTGGCTTCTTCAGAGTCCACACATCGCCCAAGGGCTTCAGAACAAAAGGGGGAGCATTAAATAACTCCGGTCAAGGTGTTTTTAAAACCATCACGTGAAGTACTCAGTTGTCCTTTGCCTTCAAGAGGGTTGTTCTTCAGCTTTGGATTTCACTGATCCTTTGTTCTGGGCCACCAGAGAGGTGGCTTTGCTGGTTTCCTGCCAAATTCTCTATGTCCTACCCCAGCGTCTCTGCTGACGAACCCAAATGACGTTTTTTAGGCGGGATATTGATAAAAGTGATGGTTTACTCCAGGTTAGAGAGCTTGACCCACCTGGGCAGAGATCAGGAAGAGGGGGAGTGGACATGTGTGCAGTGGACTTAGGTTTGGGATGGGTTTTTCCTTGGCTTCAGGTTCACGCTGATACTGAATGAATTGGGGTTCCTTCAGGATGTTCGTAGTAGAGGACGGTGCTCTGCTGCCATGTCACAGGGGCTTTGCTACTGCTTAGAAGTAAAAGGACCCAGGTGTTCCTAAATTTGGGGTTCTTTGTGGTTTTTCAGGCTCTTCCCAGCTTCAGCTGGAATGAGGAGCATGAGGACGTGCAATGTTCAAGGGTGGAGCAAGAGCAGCTGGAAAGTGCCTGGTGGAAAAGGACCTGGGGGTGTTGGTTGACAGGCAGCTGGAGATGAGCCAGTGTGTGCCCAGGTGGCCAAGAAGGCCACCAGCATCCTGGCTTGGATCAGCATGAGTGTGGCCAGCAGGACCAGGGCAGGGATCATTCCCCAGCACTGGGGAGGCCCAACCGCGAATGGTGGGGTCAGTTTTGGGCCCCTGACTCCCAGAAGGACCTTGAGGGGCTGGAGCGTGTCCAGAGAAGAGCAAGGAAGCTGGGGAAGGGTCTAGAGCAGGAGTGTGGTGAGGAGCAGCTGAGGGACCTGGGGGTGTTGAGCCTGGAGCAAAGGAGGCTCAGGGGAGACCTTCTGGCTCTCCACAACTCCTTGAAAGGAGGTTGGAGCCAGGTGGGGTTGGGCTCTTCTCCCAAGGAACAAGCAACAGGACAAGAGGAAACAGGCTCAAGTTGCACCAGGGCAGGTTGAGGTTGGCCATGAGGAACAATTTCTTTGTGGCAAGGGCTGTGAAGGGCTGTGCCAGGCTGGGCAGGGCAGTGGTGGAGTCCCCATCCCTGGAGGGGTTTCAAAGGTGTTGGAGATGTGGTGCTGAGGGCCATGGGTTAGTGGTGCCCTGGCAGTGCTGGGTTAACGGTTGGACTCGATGATCTTAAAGATCTTTTCCAACCTAAATGATTCCGTGATTCTATGGCATCTCAGGTCTGGATTTCCATTGTCTTTTCCATACCTTACATGCTTCTCTAGGAGGTCGGCGGGGGGTTGTGGTGCTCTAAGCCCTTCTGCAGCTGTTGTAACGTGCAGCCAGGAAATGCGTGACCTCTGTTTTAAAGCCATCTGCCAAAGCAGCAATGGGGTCCCACCTCCGCAGCGGTGCGTGGGCAGCCAGGGGTTACCAGCTGCACCGGCTCGCTCCCTGCCTGGAAGGTTTCTGGAGATTCTTGGAGAGCCATTGGAGATGTTTCCAGGAACTGGCTGGAGGGAGGGCATTTGAGGAAAGAGGGGCTGCTTTTCTCCATGTCCTATCTGTCCTTCTGTCCCTACCCACCAGCTGCGCTGACGAGGATGCCACAGAGCTGAGTTCCTCCTCCCTCCCCCTGATGACTAATGTCCTCCTCTGTGAGTAATGAGATAAGGGGAGGCTGCTGAGCTGGACCTGTCCTGCCGCAGGATGCTGCGGGCCTGGGTGGTGGGGCCGGGTCCACCCAGGGCGCAGACGGACAATGAGGAGCCTAATTAAGAGAGGAAGTGAGAGGGAAGAGGCCGTTGTGAGCTCCGGGGCGTTCGGAGCCGTCCTTTTCAACGAGGAAAATTGGATTGCGGCTGCGGAGCCCACTTGTCTCTCTGAAGTGGAGCTGAGCTCGTTTCTAGGAGCGGTTGGACAGAGTTTGTCCTGTTTTAGAGCCCTTCAGTTCCTGGTAACGATGCCTGCAGCGGGGCCGCCTCCTCTCAAGAGGTTTTGTTCTACCTGGGGGGGTGGCTCTGAACTCTTGACTCACATTTTGAGGTTGTTCCTGCCTCGAGTCCTCTCTCCCTCGCAGCCTGTCTCAAGACAAAGGCCGCGTGGGTCAGGGCGGATGGAACAGCTCCGTTCCTGCGTTGCCCGGCTTCAGAACACCGTCATCAGCCCAGATGCTAACGAGTAAACACCCCCGCGCTAGCAGGCCCACAACCCACTGTTTGGAGACACCAAGCTCCCTTCGGCACCATGGAGGTGACTCCCCTGCCCGGCCCTGGCTTCTCCCCACCGAATTAACCCTTTTTTGTCGTTCTTCTCACAGGTGTGGGCACAAGGAACTACTACAGGAAGATCGGCTACGAGCTGGAAGGGCCTTACATGGTGAAAAGGCTGGATTGATGCACCAGGAGGTCCTCACCCCAACCAGCTGCTGGGAGGAGAGAAGACAAGACTCACTCATCTTGGAAAGAAAGCTCAAGCTGACAGACCTAGGCTAGAAACCAAAGCCTGCCAAGTGTGAAGGACTTGCCCATGGCAGCAAATAGGACATCCTCTCTGGGGAGAACAGTTCTCCTGAGATCTACCCGTTGCCCCAGGAGAGGCTGGGAATGTTTCGTGTGTCTCGTTACCTGCCTAAGCCTGACGTGTCTCCAGACAGGCTCTGGTGGGTTCCAGTGGAGGGCTTAAGTGTAGGTGAACTGAAGACTCTGAAGTTGAGGACTCTGTAGAACAGCCGAGTGGGGAAAACTGTTATTTCTGTGATGCTGTCAGCGGGCTTTTCGTGTTAGCGTTTGAAGTTGGGTGGGTTATTCTGCAACATGAATGAGTTCTTTCTCTGTGCACGTTTATTGATGCTGCTTTCTGTCCATCCCGAGCGATGCTGCTTGGTCCTTCCACGCAAGGAGACCATGAGGGTTGGAGAGCATTACCTTGCTTGGTAGGAATTGAGATTAAAACTTAAGCTGACTCTTTGAGGTGACACACATCCATGGAGTAGCTGAGGTTAGAAGGGACCTCCAAGCTCTCTAGTCCAACCCCACTCAAAGCAGGTCCAATTAGATCAGGAGGGTGATGCTTAAATGGCTCCAAGGGTGGAGATACTCAGTGGATGTGGATGGAGAGTCCACAGCGTCTAGGTCCCTGTTCCAATATTTAGACTGGATATTAGGATAAAGGTTTCCCTGCAAGGGCTGTGAAGGGCTGTGCCAGGCTGGGCAGGGCAGTGGTGGAGTCCCCATCCCTGGAGGGGTTTCCAAGCCATGGAGATGTGGTGCTGAGGGCCAGGGGTTAGTGGTGCCCTGGCAGGGATGGGTTAATGGTTGGACTTGATCTTAAAGGTCATTTCCAACCTAAATGATTCTGTGATTCTATTTGATCGCCCATGCGTTGTAAAAGCTTTTCCTGACATCTCATTGGGGTTTACAGTGTGTGAACTTGGGTCCATTCCCTCTTGGCCTACCTCTGGGAACAGCCTGCTTCTGGCCTTCAAGCTTCTCCTTGCACATCACGTACTCCAGCCATCCTCGTGGCTTCTGCTCCGGCTTGGTACTCTGCATTTCCAGCACCGGATCTGCCCCTTCTCCAGCCCATAACCCACTGGCTTGGGCATGAGGGTGGTGACAGCAGTGTCCTCTAGAGGCCTTGGCAAGGTCATGGTATGCAACATCCGTGTCCCTCCCTTATCTCCACTGCTGTCATCTCCTCACAGCAGACAAGACCTGTGGGGTTGCTCGGGCACGATCTGCCCATGGGAGATCCCTCCTGGCTGTTCCCAGCTCCCTCCATCCCCCAGCAGGAAAGGGCTTTGGGAAGGGTTTGGTCCGTGTCTCTCCCAGCACAGAGGTGGGGCTGACTGCCCTGTAGCTCCTCAGGTCCTCCTCCTGGTCCTCTTTGGAGGTGGGTGTGATGGTTGCCTTTTCCAGGCATTGGGAATTCTATCAGGGATGGCAGAATTTAAAGCTTCTTTGTGCAAACGGAGTGAGATGGGATGTGAGAGCGAGCTGTGACCCTGGGCAAAGAGCTCAGCACCTTCCTCAACTCTCGCCAGCCCTTCGGTGGGGTGGGGACAGCCCAGGACATGCAGGCTATCCTTGGACATCAGCAACTCTGGGTTCTCAAAGGCTTCGTGACTTAAAATTGGAAGGAAGCAGCCAGAGCTCTGACCTCCTCCACTCCTTTTTTATAGCATCTCAATCTCAATGGGGTTGAAATCCACAGTAGCAGCTTGTAGAGCAGTTGACATTTCAGGTGTCCCTCTAATAAGTGACTCCGTTAGGAGCCTTCTGGGAATCTCACCAATAATGAGCGTTCGGACACACGTGTGTTCACAAGGAGGAGCAGTGAGAAGCGTCTCCAGGAGGAAGCACCCATGCAGAAGACACGATTGCAGATCTCTTCTACGAGGCCAGGCTGAGAGAGTTGGGCTTGTTCAGCCTGGGGAAGAGAAGGCTCCAGGGAGACCTTCTGGTGGCCTTTCAGTATCTGAAGGGGGCCTACAAGAAAGCTGGGGAGGGACTTTTTACAAGGACTTGTAGGGACAGGACAAGGGGTGATGGCTTCAAACTGGAAGAGGGGAGATTTAGATTGGAAATTAGGAGGAAATTCTTCACCCTGAGGGTGGTGAGACCCTGGCACAGGTTGCCCAGGGAAGTTGTGGATGCTCCATCCCTGGAGGTGTTCAAGGCCAGGTTGGATGAGGCTTGGAGCAACCTGGTCTAGTGGGAGGTGTCCCTGCCATGGCAGGGGGGTGGAACTAGATGATCTTGAAGGTTCCTTCCAACCCAAACCATTCTATCATTCTATGATTCACCGGTGTCCTGTGTTTTGAGGGCTGGGGGGGTGAAACCACGGCCCAGCTGGTTGGTACCTAAACCCCGAGCGTGTCTGCTGCTCACACCCGGTGTGCTGGGGTCAACTTGAAGGAGGGAGGTGGGCGCCGTTTGCCTCGTGCTTTATTAAACCGCCGGCTTGATTTTTCTCATCCTGGAGACACCGGCCAACTGGGCACGTTAAAGCTTCTGCCACCACGAAAGCAGAGGAGGTGGCAAGGGGCGCGGTGAGAGGAGACGCCATTTCAGTGCGGGAGCCTTCGAATTTTCCGCAAAATCCGTTGCTGTGGTGCCGCTGACGTCACGATGAATCACGGTGACGCGCTCGGCTCTGACAGCTCCAGGTTGGGTTGGTTTATTTTTCCAGGTCCTGGCCGGAAAAGCTCATCGCTCCGTGTGGCCCTCCAGCAAATCGAGGAGATGCCGGAGACGTTGGGTGATTTTTCTTCTAAAGCCGAAGCGTTTGGAGTTTACTGGCGGCTTTGTCGAGAAATAAAGCAATTGTGTTGGGGGGGGGTCTTGTTTTTAGCTTCCTGTTGGTGCGTTCTTTCTGGGGTGATTTCACGCTGCTGTAGCTCAGCTGCTGAAACTCTCCGGGCTTGTCTGCACAGGCTTGGGGTTGTTGGGAGGTGTGAGCTGTGGGGCTGGCCGTCTGGTGGAGACGCAGACCAAGAAGTAGCTGGTTTGTGCTGAGCTCCCAGCTGTCACTGGAACAGGGAGTGCCTCCAGCGCGTGGTCCTGTCTGCTGGGCTGCTGGGGCTTTGGGATGGGGTTGGAGGGTCTCAAGAGGTGGCTCTGCAGCCAGGTCCCCTGCCCAGGGCATGAGCAAGCCTGGCTGGGGCAACCTGGGATGGCCCAGGAGATGCGATGGTTTGAGGGAAGGTTCTGAACTGTGGCTTGTGTCCAGCGAAGCTGGGGAAGGGTCTAGAGCAGGAGTGTGGTGAGGAGCAGCTGAGGGACCTGGGGGTGTTGAGCCTGGAGGAAAGGAGGCTCAGGGGAGACCTTCTCACTCTCCACAACTCCCTGAAAGGAGGTTGGAGACAGGTGGGGTCGGGCTCTTCTCCCAAGGAACAAGTGACAGGACAAAAGGAAATGGCCTCAAGTTGTTCCAGGGGAGGTTGAGGTTGGCCATGAGGAAAAATGTCTTCTGTGAAAGGGCTGTCAAGTCCTTGAAGAGGCTGCTTTTCCCATCCCTGGAGGGATTGAAAAGCCATGGAGATGTGGTGCTAAGGAACATAGTTTAGTGGAGCCCTGGCAGCACTGGGTTAACTTGATGCTCTTGAAGGTCTCTTCCAATTGGAATGATTCCATGATTCTAAGTACATGGGGCAAGAAAAGTAACAAAGCCACTAAGTCTGGTAAGATTTCAAACATCTTCCATGGCTCAAAGGAAACATGAATCATAGAATCATAGAATGGTTTGGCTTGGAAGGGACCTCAAAGATCATCTAGTTCCAACCCCCTGCCATGGGCAGGGACACCTCCCACTAGACCAGGTTGCTCAAGGCCCCATCCAACCTGGCCTTGAACACCTCCAGGGATGGAGCATCCACAGCTTCCCTGGGCAACCTGTGCCAGTATCTCACCACCCTCAGAGTGAAGAATTTCCTCCTAATTTCCAACCTAAATCTCCCCTCTTCCAGTTTGAACCCATCACCCTTCATCCTCTCACTACAGCTCTATGAGACTGCTGGGAGAAAAGGGTGACGCGTGAGGGTTTGTGGTCACCTCTTAAGCCAGACTTCATTAAGCTTGAGGCTTCTTGAGCTAGACAGCATGGGACCAGGTATCCAAATATCAAACAGAGGAGCCCGGAGGGATCCTGATGTGACTTGAGACCAGCAGCAAGTCTGGTAGGCCTACCAGGAGCCCTGCCTGCAGGGTCCATGGTTCTGACAGCACAGCTGTACCAACAGCAGCTCTTTGCAATGAGGACTGGACACAATCGTGTTCTTTCTGCAATCCCCACCAGGAACCATATCAAACAAAGCTTCGGTCTTGAGTTTTTGTGTTTGGGTTCTCCACACACACACAGCAAAAGTTCATGCCGGTGGCTGAAGATGAGCAGAGGGCCTTGTGGGGAGGAGGAAGTGTTGGTGAGCTCCAAAAGCTTTGTTACAAGAGAAATAGTCATGGTTTAGCTTGGTTGGGGTGGCTTGGCTTTTTTTTCCTGGCCAGGCTGCTCATTCCCCGGTTCCTGGTAGCCGCTCAGCCACGCCAAGGACTTCTCCAGTTGGCTGTCACCTGGATTTTTGCAGTGCTCTGGAAGTCTGTTAGAGTTTGGTTGGGGTTTTTTTTCTTTCTCTGTGGGACCAGCATCCATGTCAGTAGAGGGACGTTCTTCTCGCAGAGCTGTGCTGGAGGGATCAGCGAATCGCATCTTGTAATTAACAGCAGCCAAAGAAACGTGGCTTGTCTTCTGCAGCCGTAGTGCAGAAGCTTCTGCAGCTCTTCTGCCTTGTAGGAGGTACTCTCCAGAGTCGTTCAGCACTGTGCTCTGCCAAAAGCTGGGACATCAGATCCTAGTAACAGCTTGTTGTTGCCTGAAGAGGTTCTTAAATCACCGCGTTCACCTCATTCATCTCGCCTGATCCGGGCCCTGCATTTCCTACGAAGAAAGGCTGGGAGAGTTGGGCTTGTTCAGCCTGCAGAAGAGAAGGCTCCAGGGAGACCTTCTGGTGGCCTTGCAGGACTTCAAGGGGCCTGTCAGAAAGCTGGGGAGGGACTTTTGAGCAGGGCCTGTTGGGACAGGACAAGGGATGATGGGTTTAAACTAAAAGAGGGAGATCGAGACTAGAGAGAAGGGAGAAATTGTTGGTGCTGAGGGTGGTGAGAGCCTGGCGCAGGTTGCCCAGAGAGGTGGTGGCTGCCCCATCCCTGGAAGGATTCCAGGTGAGGTTGGCCGGGGCTCTGAGCAACCTGCTCTACTTGCAGATGTCCCTGCTCCCTGCAGGGGGGTTGGACTCGATGACCTTTGCAGTTCCCTTCCCATCCCAGCCGTTCCATGATTCACTCCTGTAGCTTCAGGGGGCAGGAACCACTTTTGCCTGCAAAGTTACAGGCAGTGAGGACAAGTATTACCAGGCAACTGTGGTTCGGCAAAACAACCAGGTGGAGGTGTCCATGGCTGCTTTTTTGTTGGAGATACAGGACAGGTAGTTGTGAAGATGCTGTGGTGGATCTAGGGGGGGTTTTGCTGCAGAGCTGTACAAAATAGGGTGTCACCCATCAGGTTCTACAAGCTCAGGCTGAGCATCAAAGCAGAGAGGACAGAGGGCACCAGATGTGCCTGAAAAATAGAGTTGTAGAATCATTTAGGTTGGAAAAGATCTTTAAGATCATCAAGTCCAACCGTTCCCCCAGCCCTGCCAGGGCACCACTAACCCATGTCCCTCAGCACCACATCTCCACGGCTTGGAAACCCCTCCAGGGATGGGGACTCCACCACTGCCCTGCCCAGCCTGGCACAGCCCTTCACAGCCCTTCCCACCAAGAAATTCTTCCTCATGGCCAACCTCAACCTCCCCTGGTGCAACTTGAGGCCATTTGCTGTCTCTGTGCCACTAATTTAGAGATCACCTGCAGCCAGGGCAAAAGCCCCTTGGCCAAGAGCTCAGGACACGCTTTACCTGGACTTTGCTTTCTTCACAGTTGGATCCTGTGTTAGGTGGCCCCACCTGAATGCCTGCATGACCCAGGGCAGCAGCTCTGCGTCCTCTTGCAGCTACTAACCAAGGGTCTGATGCTGCACTTCACAGAAAGCAGGAGGTAACAGCTCCCCAAGCTTCCAGAAGCAGCAGGTCGAGGCAGTCCCACCTCCTCAGCCAGGCTCTTCTGCCAGCAGCCTCCTCTGGGCAAAGAAGGGCTTCTTCCCCTGGCTGTGGGGAAGCAAAAACCTGCTCTGCAGCCCTCATGCTGCCAGCGAGTAGAGCAGGAGCTCTGCTGACCACTCCAGCACCACCACGGCAGGGGCAGAAGATGATTGGAAGGCAAAGAGGAAGAGGCATATAAATAGAAGCAAAAGAAATATTGAAGCTGGCAGAGCTTCAGTTCACGTCAGAAAGCACAAGACGACAGCAAGGAAATCACGGCGCGAGCCCTGGTGCTGCTGCCCTGAGCAGGTTGTTACTGCTGGAGCTGCACCTGAGCCCCCCGGCATCCCTGAGCCGCGTCCCGGCCACCGGCGACGGCCAGCAGAGGTGTCAGAGTCCCAGCAGGTCAGTGCAGGAGAAGTGAGACTGGGTGGAATTAGCGCGGCAACGAGCAAGGCTCGTCCTCTTCTTGAGAAGTGGACCTGTGGGAAGCTCAGGAGGTCCCTTTAAAGGTCATCTAGTCCAACCCCCCTGCACTGAGCAGAGACATCTGCAAGTAGAGCAGGTTGCTCAGAGCCCCGGCCAACCTCACCTGGAATCCTTCCAGGGATGGGGCAGCCACCACCTCTCTGGGCAACCTGCGCCAGGCTCTCACCACCCTCAGCAGAAACAATTTCTTCCTTCTCTCTCGTCTAAATCTCCTTCTTGTAGTTTCAAACCATCACCCTCTGTCCTGTCCCAACAGGCCCTGCTCAAAAGTCCCTCCCCATCTTTCTGACAGGCCCCTTGAAGTCCTGCAAGGCCACCAGAAGGTCTCCCTGGAGCCTTCTCTTCTCCATGCTGAACAAGCCCAACTCTCCCAGCCTGGCCTCCCAGCAGAGGGCTTCCAGCCCTCCCATCATTGCTGGGGCCTCCTGTGGCCCCGCTCCACCAGCTCCATGTCTCTGCTGTGCTGAGGACTCCAGAGCTGCCCCAGCACTGCAGGGGGGTCTCCCAGAGCGCAGCAGAGGGGCAGGATCCCCTCCCTGCCCTGCTGCCCACGCTGCTGGGGATGCAGCCCAGGAGGACGTTGGCTGCTGGGCTGCA
>VZZY01017383.1:8329-46050 GCA_013400335.1 Eurystomus gularis
ATCACCTTAAGATCTGATTAACAAACATTCATCTATCACAGGAAGACTCAACAGAATGAGGACAAAACCCCACATTTCAGTTGGGTGAAATTCCCAGTCTAGTTTGCTGCACAGCCACAGATGGAAAAAAGTCAGTAGTGAAGTCCCACTGAAGAAACATGTATTAAACTAACCTCCAGGCCACATCCCAAAAGTATGTCAACAACCCAGTACTCTACTTAAGCACAAGTTATACAATAAGAATTCCTTTGAAAATTCAGGTTTAATTTACCAGCCTGTAACAAAGCAAGTCTGTAGCAGTACAGAGATACATGGTTTCAAGTATAAAATCTTGGTCTACTGTTGTGCTCTTTCTTCTATTCAATTATCACCAACATATTCCCAGCCATCAGAGTCCATCCTTGCAGACAGCATGCCAATACTGGCAGGGATGCTGTCACACCTGCTAGGTGACACAGCAAAAAAAGTCTTGGGCTCAGCATTTCCAAAGAGATCTGACACACAAGTGGCACAGTATCATTTATGTCTGCTGTACTTTATAGGCTGTCTTAGCAAGCAGCGCTTTCAAAAAGGGCAGAGACCAATGTTCCTATCACAAGGCAAGTGATGCTGTGAGACAAAACCCTCAACTGCATGCATTGCTTAGCATGAAAAACCTGCAGGCCCATCCTCCACGGATTTGTCTGGTGAAAGACTGGTCTTGAGTCTTTATACGCACACAAGTCTGAATAGATGTCCAACACTGAGAACACCAATTTTATTCTTGAGTTTTCAGTGAACAGACTCCCATCTTCCTGCAGTTGCTCTTGCACCTTGAGATAAATAAGCAATTTAAGACCTGGAGAAAGCGTTACTGCTGAACCCATGCCCACAATGCAGGCAGTGATTCAAAAGCTGCCACATTAAGGAAGCAAGAAGAAAGTTACACCTCAGTTAACGCTTCTGTGGCAGCAAGTAGAGAGAAGAACCTACTAACACCATGTGAGGCTGGACTAGTGACACAGCACATACCTGCTAAGCAGGTAGAAAGTTCTCCATATTATTTCCAGCTTGTCACTGTGCTAGGCAACCTGCTGAGCTACATCTGCTGTTGAGATTTGCAGAAGGGCAGGTGCAAGGCTGACAGCCGCTAGGACAAGAAGAGTAGGACACTAACAAGAAGAAAAGCTGTTAAAAGTATAAGGCCTGCAAAACCTGCAATTAATCAAGGAATGCTCCAGCATTACAAACTCTCCCCATGCAAACTATTTTTCCCATCTCCTGTTCTGGCTGACACTAACAGAAATGTGTCGCACCTGACAGTAACCAGTTACCAAGACTTATCTTAGAAAAATTAACAGAAACAGGGAATCACAAAATAGCCAAGATTGGCAGGGAGCTCTGGAGATTTCTTACAAAAAAGAGATGGAAGGGGGCTCTGGAGATTTCTGTGCAACACCCTACTCAGTGCAGAATGAACTAGAGCAAGTTACTCAGGTCCTTGTCCAGTCAGGCTTTGACCATCTTTAAGGATAAAGACTCCAAAACCTCTCTGGGTCACCTGTTCCAGGTGTTTGACCAAACTCACAGTAAAAAAATATTGTTTAAAAGAAATTTCCTGAATTTCAGTTTATGACCATACACATTGATATGATCATCCTGAGCCTTCACTCCTTCAGGGTGAAGAATACCAGCTCTCTCAGCTGTGACACATATGAGAGACAATCCCATCCCTTAATCTTCATGGTCATTTGCTGGACTTGCTGCAGTATGTCCATGTCTCTCTCATACTGGGAGAAGCCCAGAACTGAACAAAGCACTCCAGATGCATCTCAGTCCCCCAAAGTAGAGGGGAAGGTACATCTCCCTTGATCTGCCAGTGATGCTCTTCCTAATAGAGCCCAGGAAGCTGTTGGTGTTCTTTGCCTCAAGGGCACATTGCTGCACTATCACCTTCAGAGTCTTTTCTGCAAACCTGCTTTCCAGCCAGTCAGTACTAGTGCATGCAGCTATTCCTCCTCAAGGGCAGGATGTTGCTTTTTTTTCTAGAACTTCACTGGATTCCTGTTAGACCATTTCTTTAGCCTTTCAAGGTCCTTCTGAATGGCAGCACAATCATGTTGTGTATCAGCCACCCTCCTCAGTTTTGTATGGTCTGCAGACTTGAAGGTGCACTCAGTCCCATCATCCATCAGATCATTAATAAAGATGTTAAGCAGTATCGACCCTACTACCAATCTCTATGGTACACCACCAGGGACTGATTTCCACAGGACTTCATGCTGCTGACCACGACCCTCTATACTCAGCACCCCAGCCAGTTTTCAGTTAATCTCATTGTTCGTCTAATCCACATTTCATCAGCATGTCAACAAGGACATTACAGAAAAGTGTCAAAAGCCTTACTAAAGATAAACACATCCAGTTCTCTCCCCTTATCTACCAAGCCAGTCATATCTTCTCATCAGGTTTGTCAAGCATGATTTCACCTTCATAAATTCATGCCAACTACTCCCAATCACATCCTTGTCCTTTACACATTTTGAAACAGTTTCCAGGATTATTTGCTTCATCACCTTCCTAGGGATTGATGGGAGGCTGATCACCTCGCATTCCTCACATCCTCCTTCCCCAGATTCTCTTCCCTGTGCTTCTTGAGGACAGTGGTGACAACTGCTTTCTTCCAGCCCTCAGAAATCTCCCTCAATCACCATGACCTCTCAAAGATAACCAAGAGTGGCCTCACAATCTCATCAACCAGCTCATTCAGCAGTTGTTAGTACATCCCACCAAGTCCCATTGACTTGCATATGTTCCACTTAAGTGTTTCATAATTTGATCCTCCTCCACTAAGGGCAAGTCTTCTTTGTTCCAGACTTTACCACTGATCTCAAGGGCTTGGCATTGCTGAAAGTGTTTTATCAGTAAAGGCCATGACAAAGGAGGCAGCAAGTAACCTCATTCATTTCCTCATCCTTTGTCACAAGATCCTCCTACCTCATTTAGGCAGTAGATCCAAATTTTCTCTCATATCCATTTTGAAGACCTTTTTGTTGTCCTTCATATCGCTTGGATTCTGGGTAGGCTTTGGCATTCCTAATCTTAACCTTGAATGATCAGTGTCTCTATACGGCTCCTGGGTCACCTGTCCCTGCTTCCTACTCTTCTACACTTTTTATGGAAGTGACGAGGTCATAAAGAGACTTTCACTCAATGCTTGCTCCATTTCAGTACCCCATCATAAGCAATATTCAGTTTCAAGAGTTTCAATTTATTTCCTAGGTGACTTCTGGGGGTATGGTGTGAAGTCCCCCAGCAAACTCTTTAAGTACTTGAAAGCCTGACTCCTAATCAAAGGAACAGCAGTCTTAAATGAGTAAGCTTGGTCAAAGCACTTTGCACTTCATTACGAACTTCACTGAACACGTTTTGAAGGTACTTCCCAAACAAGGTCTTATCTTTTCATTTTCTCAATTTTCATCAGGTGAAGAGATGGAAGCCCTGCAGTGCTAGAGCCTATTTCAAGTTCCAAATAGGGGGCTAAGCAGGAACAAGTAATAAGCATGCTTTAGTGATTACTGTAAATCAGTGTCCAATTTCCTATTGCTCTAGATTTCTGATTTTAAAGATGTTACCTCTTCATCATGGCAGTCATTAGCATTCACTTTGAATGTGACTCTACAAGATGTCACAAAATAGTGTCAGGTCACAGTAATTCAGGCACCTAAATTGCATACCTGGCACCGATACAAACTTCTTGTTTTATATTAGACAATGAGAGGCCTCCTTGTCCCATTCTTACTCCTCACTGATAAAATGGCGATAGAGGTATATGCACAGTATGCACAGCAAGGGAACATGTCCAGAGGTTTAATGAAGTAATTTTGCAATCCTACCTAGCAAGGGGTTATACAAAATGCTGCTGTTCTTTTCAATGAAACACTGTTTTCAGGATAATTAATTCCCTTTTTAAAACCTATTTCCAAAAGTATGAAAGATACTGCACAATCCAATAATTTATTAATCTGCAGTATGGTGTTAAACTTTGGCTCTTTCCAGCAGTGATGTTTCAAGAGTAGTTGGAAGTCAAATAACTGTGTCCAGGGTCTTAAAAACTGCAAGTAAACAAGCTTAGAGGAAAAAAGTCTAATCCTGTGAAGAGTTCAGATATCCAGAAAGATTAGCATTATTGGAAAATTTCTGCAGCATCAATAACTATGTCAATTAGTTGTGAGATAAATATTATTTTCATACATTTATAAAAGCTTGATTACCCATTCTAAGAACACAACATCTTTATTAATAATCTAAAGAACATTAGAATTTTAACTTCAGATGTTATAGAATTGGCAGTTACTACCAGGACAGCTGAGATAATGCAAAAGATGTGCAGAAGTTAGAAATATGGACACAGTACCATATTATTTACCCAGAAGAATACCGAGCAATATATCACATGTGGGGTGAGGTCACTTCAACACTGATGTTCAGTACAACCAAGACAGGATTGAAACGGCCAAAGCATGCAGGTCACTTAGCAAAGTAGGCAAGGCTGAATAGGTAACCAAGTGGTCACAGTACCCAGGAGCACTGGGGCAGAAAGAGTGGAGCAGATCATCTCTCCCACACACACCATGGGTGTCCTTAACCACTAAGTACACCATAATGTTGGTTCCCATCTCTTCCCTTGAAACTTTAACTTGATGCATCTTTTATACTAAAGATAGCAATCCAGACTCAGCAATTATTTTAGGGACTTAGCTCTGAGACAAGCTTGTAATAGCTGACCTGACATTTCCCCACACACAGCATCATCAAATTTGTACATTTCCAAGCATCTCAACAGTAAGAGCTGTTAAGTGCTATAGCAGGGTACCAAGTGTACTGAGGGTCTGTGTCTAGGTGTTGGCAGCAAGGGACTGCAGAGTGGCCTCTGATGTGAGGCTGGGTCTGCTCCATGCCGGACACAGCCAGTTCCAACAGACCCACCACAGGGTACAGCTGATCCTCTCAGCCAAGATGGTACCATCACAGGGGCAAGGCATATAAGGAAGAGCCAAACACTGCCTGGCAGTGAGAGGTGAGAAAAGAAGTGTGAGACAGTCCTACAAGCACTGAGGTCAGAGAAGATGGAGGGGAAGACGTGTTGTAGGCACTAGAGCAGAGACTTCCTTGCAGGCCCTGGAGAGCCCAAGCTGAGTGTGATGAGTTGACCTTGGCCAGCTGTCAAACACCCACCAAGCCTCTCCTCCTCCTCAACAGGATGGAGAGAAGAGATGGAAGAGGTCATTGGTCAAGGTAAAGATAGTAACCAGGAGATGTAACAAGCAAAACTGGGACTGGATGTTGCCAGACAGGGGAATAGTTGTGGGAAATCTTTTGTGGTTTAAAGTGGCGAAGGGACAAGTGGTGGAGTTTTAGCATTTGTGTAAATTGTTGACCTTTCCAGTATTGTGATGACATTTTGATTTTGGTGTGAGATTTCCTCCCTATACACTACCACCCCTTCAAGATAAGGACAGTTTAAGGAAAGCAAAACCTACATGTGTAAGCAGAGCAAAATATGGAATTTATTCACTGATTCCCAACAGCAGGCAGATGTCCAGCCACTTCTTGGAAAGCACAGCCTCAGCACACGTAACCATTACTTGGTAAGACAAATACCATAACCATGAATGCCTCCACCCCCTTTCGCTGAGCTTTTATTGCTAACCACAATGTCCTATGGTAGGGCATATCCCTTTGGTCAGGTCAGCTGTCCCAGTTATGTTGCCTCCAATTTCCTGCAGACCCCCAGCCTACTGGTCTTTGGCAAGGCATGGGCTGGAGAAAGAGCTTTGATGTTTTGCAAGCACTGTTCAGCAATAGCCAAACCACTGATGTATTAGCAGCACTTGCAGTAAATACAAAGAACAACATCATACAAGCTGCTGTGAAGAAAACCTACCTCCATCCCAGCCAGACCCAGTACAATCTCCACACCTTATTCCATGCCATTTGCACCATGCCCAGGTCCCATATTATCCAATACATCTAAGTATTCTCTGACCATCCCATTCCTTTTCTTTCTCATTCCTGAAATCCGTTTGTGCCAACACTTACAACATGCACTCCACACTTAAACCATGTTTACATCCAGCAGATTTATACATCCTCATTAACCAGTATCCTTAACAAGGGCCAAAGGCAATTTGCCACACCAAGGCAGCTAGTTAATAAAACTGTCTCATTTAGACTTCAAAAGGTAGAAAGGTCTTTGCAAAGAACAAGCTGTGCAAGACACTGGTTTCAAAGACAGAATACCAGATGAAGCGATCTCATATCCATTACCATAGAGTGGCATCAAGTGTACAGGTATATAAGGGTGTAAATTCTGAAGTAGACATTCAGTCCTTCAGAGAAAAAAAAGTCTTTGCAACCACTTGACAATGCCTTCATCTTGCCACATTTGAGAAATAAGCTATCTCAGGAAGGAGCAGAAAACACTTTCACTTTAGACGTTTTTGTCTTTATCTACTAGGACAATTTATCTACAGGACAACCTACCATCTAGCTTTGATACTTTTATCTCGGTTTTCAACATAGACCATTATTATCGTTAGGTAGTCTTCAACAAGCACCACAGTACTATTATTTTATTAAGTCATCGCTATTCAAGCAGCAAAACCAGACGAGAGCACAAAAATCCAAACTAAATGCAACCCTTAAGAACAGTGTCTTCTCTCATTTCCATTTTCTTCTGCTAAATGGAGATAAAGAGTGTATCATACTGAGCCCCATTCCTACCTTTATGTTTCAGAAAACTGACCATACTCATAGCCACATAAGCCAATTTTATCCTTGCTAGGGCTGTACAAGGAAATCAGGATTCGTTTAAAGCTGTGCCTGTAAGGAAAGGCTCTTACCTGTGTCAGCCCAGGGGAGATACCAGGGGCAGCTGACATTCACATAAGTGCCGGGCAGTCCATCCGGCCAGCAGGCATAATCATCAAAGGTTCTGTTGCAGAATTTGCCTTCTGCAGATAGACGGAAGGGAGAGTCATGCCATTGCCTTGTATTAATACTGCAAGGAGGAAAAGACTGAAGAGCAGGAAATAAAAAGGAAACATGGACACGTGCATCTAAGCCATAACAGCATTATACAATTAAGCTCTGATGTGAAGATAAACAAGATTTATTTACCCAAGAGTTCATCCCCACACAACAGGAAACTGTTGATTCAGGGGGGAGCTGAATAACAGATTAGGGTCATTGACAAAATCAAGGGACAAGAAAAGTAAATCAATACTGATCCATTTCCATTCTTTCTCTTTTACACCCTTATGTGTCTCAGCTTAATTTAAAATCATTTTTACCATGAACACTGTAGATAATCATTCCTGAGAATGGTTCACAGTTGTGCAGTTGGAAAGTCTAGCCTAATATATAGATCCATCAACAAAATACCCACACACAACCATAACTTTGCATTACAGCTTAACATGAGAATAGTTCAACTTCAGATTTATTAATCTGTCATTCTTTGAGGGCAGCACTCAACTGCTCAACAGGATAATGGAGTGAAGGGAGATGAATGTTTCCCTGCCATTGTCATCAGCTACCGCTCTCACTCTGCCATAATAACGTAGTCAAGAGAAGGAAAATGAACAGTTTCGATATAATTCTTCACAGATACAACTTTAGACTCATCTTTCTCAGTGTGTCACAAAAGCACTGAAGCATTGGAGAGGCTGCACTGTGTCCAGTTTTGAGCACCACTGACAAGCCACCAGTGTCCTCTAAACGCCATGATGCCAGCACATCGCAGCTGCTCTCAGCACATTACAACAGCTCAACTGCTAAGACAAGCTGCTCATTTTCACTATGGCACTTTTTTTGTTTGGTTGGGTTTTTTTTTTCTCTGTGTGTGATGCTGTTTGTTTTGGTTGGTTGTTTTGGTTCACTTGGGTTTTTTCAGTGCTCAATTTATACCATATTTAAAGCCCGCAAACTGCCAGGTCAGTGTGATCCCAGATTTCCTAACACCTATGTGCCCTCTCAACCCTGACCCCCTAAAAACATTTCAGGGATATTATATCAGTGTTGCCCCAAAAAACTCCTACAGCCACCACTTGCCACTAGAAAACACTCTGGACCTAAAGACTAACATCTTTGCAATGAAATTGTTCTATAAAATGCTTCCTCAGCAGAAGGAAGAGTCCCACAGAGAGCAGATGGTAGCAAATGGGATAAAAAAAGAAATGGACTGGAAAGCAAGCTGTGGAGGTATTTCGAAGTTCATAATCACTCCCTTGCTACTGTTATCATGCATTTTAAATGTTAATACATTCTACCCCTACAAACTGGGCTTACCTGCCACAATAGGGGGTGCCTCATACAAGTACTTCAGGCATTGGAGCTGATACTCCTTCCATTTCTGCATAACCCCAGAGAGGGACCCATCTGGACTCTGAAAGAGAAATCATGAGTCTCAGACATTGCAGGGATTTAAACTGTGTCTTTTTCATACAGCCTGAATAGGTGGGTGTGAAAAACACAAGCCAAAGCAGTACTGCTTATTATAAAGGGTACAAGATGCTGCTATGCCTGATTGCAACCAAAGAAATCTTTTCCTGTTTGTACCACAAGAAACTGAAAAAAACCCCAAAAAACCCAAACAAAAAACAACCAAACCACAAACAATTATACCATCTTCTCATGGAAACCCAAAACTGAGCTAGCCTTGCTTTCTTGAACATGCCCTACCTGGTGTTGTGTGATTATCTCATGAAAAGACAGGCCCAACAGCAGGTCCTTTTAGGAGAGGTTTTCTTTCAAACCTCATTTATTGGATAGCAGAAATACTGAGACCAAGTTAATTCCCTGAAGCATTCTTCCAGAAACATGGAAGAAACCTTTTCTGGCTCTGCTGTTATTCCATGAACCACAGATTTCCATCACACCACAGAAAGAACAGGGACCTCCTTTTTGTGCAGTTTGATAGGCTGCAGACTCCATCATCAGCTACCCCAAGTACTGAGGGGGCAAGGGAGAAGTTTGTACAAACTCCTCTTGAGCACAAAGGAAATCAGCTGTTACTAAACTGCAGAGTTTAGCACTCGATGCTTGCTCAACCCTAGCAGATGTCCCACTGGGATCACAGAGGCCCAGCTTACTCATTGCATTTAAGCAAATGGAAATCAGTCCTTCTCTCCCCTCTCCGCATTCATATAGATGGAATTAAAAATGTAAGGATTAGCAGGCTGTAACTGACCGATAAACACAGCTAATTCAGCACTCTTTTTCCAGAGGAAGGCCCAGGATGGATGTTTCAGACATACAATCAACAGCACAAATCTAATGTTACAACACACTAACACTGAGTGGAGAAAAATTCATCTAAACCAAGCTGTCAATCAGTTTATTATGTGAAGCAAAAGTATACGTAGTTCTTGTAATTTTATTATCAGCTTCAACTGCTAATTTTTATTTTCCATTTGTACTTCTAAACTTTTTTCCAATGGTTAGAAAGAAAACAAGGCATAGAAAATATTGTTTTAAAATGAAGAAGTCATTTTAAACCTATACTGCATTTCAGGAAAGCCAAACTGAATGCTGTCCACTACAATGAATGTGACTAAAATTGGACACCAGTGCAATTGTCTTGGTATAAAAGGATAGAACTAGCATTTTTGGACTACAGATTCTCAAGTTCTCTCATATACTTCAAATTAAAAGTGTTTGATGGAACCAAAACACCATGCACCACGCTTCTGCCTGTATTAAGCTGCTACATTTAATTACAAAGATGCTCTTGTACATGTGATGAGAAGTATAACATTTCGCAGATACTTGTGTTTCAAGAGTAACTGCCTATATTTACATGCAACTTAACTGTAGCCAAGGCCTCATGGCCAAAATTTTAGAAGAATTTAGACAGTTCACTCTGAAGTTGAAACAAGCACAAGCTTGTGATCCTTGTGCGCCTAATTTAAATCATCTTGCCTATGCCAATAAATGCTGCCAAAGCCGGTCTATGCAAGAGTCCCTAGTGTTAAATGAATGCATCCTACCAAATTTTAACCCCATGTGCCTATGGAAACACACAAACCTGTAGCATAGTGATCTATGCTCAAGACAGCTGAAGGAGAAAAAGTCATCACCTAAATTCAGGTCTACAAGCATGTGTAGAGACACACAAACAGTAACAAACTAAAATGTCATCTACAGATCTATATAGGTTGAATAAGGAGGGATGACTGGAATACAGAGAGAGGGAACAACTTTCAAAACAAAGTTTATCTCACACAGTCTAAGTAACTTTCAGGTTATGTATTAGTAAAATGAAGAGTTTTTAAACAAGGGTGGTTACTGAAGTTATATAGGACTGTTTGACCACACTCTCATCACCAGGTTAACACTTTAATAAATGAATTAGAAGGAACATTTTCAGGATGGACTCTTACATTATGATTCAGAATAATTTCAGAAGCTACTAAAGTATCACACATCTTCCTAAAAAGTAACTATTGATGATGCATGCAGAGGACCACATCAAGTTAATAAAAATTCAGCTTTAAAAATAATTACAAGATAAAGATGCATACAGAGTTTCATTTAGAAACAATACTGTACCTTTTAAAATATCCTGAAAATACCCTAAAAGAGCTTGCACTAAGAAAATTAGCTCTTTTGGAGTCAGCAAGCCTGAAAGTATTTTCTTCTAAATCAAGTTTTCATCTATTGCCTTCATGAATGTGGGAATAACCAGCTTTAATTACAGGTTCAGAAAAAGCAAGTGTCTATTCCTCCATTTAATGAAAAAGTAGAAACATTCTACTTATATTGGTTTCTCATAATGTGCAAAGACAACTCTAACAAGGTGATTAGCATGCTATAAGAACAAAATAATTAGATGTGTCTTTTTGTAGAGACTGATTTGGTAGACAGTTTCCTATTACATCTATAGTTTGTTGCAATAGAAAATCAAATATAAATTTGAAGACTACATAATTTGTTCTTTCTATGTAACAGTTTACTCTGGTTCAGCTAAATAACACAGTTTGTTATCAGATAAGCTGGCTTGAATTTGATTTCAATATGTGCTAATCCACATTTCCCCTAGATTTTGGCCCATGTGGACAAGAATCATAAGTTATACAGTGCCACAGATTTACAATGTGAGTACTTACTCAAATAGGAGATACTGTAACTTCTGGCAAAGTGATTTAATCCTTCCTGCAACATCAAAGCACTCAAGACACATCTGAGGACAAGGTTCCAGGGTCAGTGCCCAAATTTTGGAACAAATTGCAGAAGTTCAAATAGTTTTATTAAACTCAGGACTATTTTTGTTGCTAAAAGCACTGGTTCTTGCATTTTAGTTGCAGGCTTGGTTTTTTGGGTTTCCTCTCCCCAGTTAAACTCAACCATGGGAGGTAAAATGGTAGTAGTTTTGCTGGGTTGAAAATATATCACAGAAGGATGGAAACAGGGCTGAGTGGTGAAGGTAGAGGAGTCAGAAGGTAAGAATGGATGAAGGACACTAAGGAGTAGTAGTGTAATGGTCCAGCCTAAGGAGAGTAGAATAGATACAGAAAAATTGAGATGGGCAAGAGCAGAGAGACTGGGAGCCTTTCAGTGTATGTATATAACTAAGTGTAATTAATCTCTAATGATAAATTAGCTCATTCAACAGTCTGAAGACAGAATTCCTTAGAAATCCTTAACACCTTTATAGGAAAGCTTCTTTCTGCATCCATAATTTGTCTTCATAGACCCTACTGTAAAAGGAAGCATTTTAATCACTTCTCAACACATTTGAAACTATTCCTGCTGTGACAAAACCAGCATCCATAGATCCAAGGTGATCAATGCTACAAAAGTACTATTCTAATACAGTGAAATCTGAGCGTGCAGAGCATAAACCTGCAGAGCATAAACCTGCAGCAGGCTTGGGCGAAATTTCTCCCACCACGAAACAGAGTGGAAGGGAGAAATCTCAGAACTTCCGAAGCAGATGGTAACTGCAGGGGTTATACTCTTTCCTCTTCCCCCATCACCATATAAAAGGTCTCACATGCAATAGAAAGAGAAATTTCTCCTTCCATTTCTATTTCTTATGCCTTTGGTTGTCTGTTTAAATGGGAACACTTATGTTACCGCTTTTTCATGCCTTTAACATTCCAGGATAACAAACAAGACTTCAGCTTGCTGCTAAATGTTCATGTGTAATGTTACAACCACTAGGACCTCCAAAATGCTAATTGTAGTCTTCAAAAGCAAAAGCTAGGAAACTTGGCACTGAAACACACTTTGGTATAGCCTTGATATTCTTCTCTTGGATAGTAATGATGACATATCTACCTCATGAGAGGAGGTTTCAGATTACATTTACTGTCTTTTATCTCAGAAGCAGCAGTGAGTTACTTTTAAACTTTATTGCCCTTTTTGAGAAGTGCAGTGTGACACGTTATTTCAATGCTATTCTGCTTGGGATCAGCACCAACTAAGTCCAAGATAGTGAAGATTGCACATTACCAGCTTTATGCTCATTCTGACTTGATATTCTTTCCTGAATAAAGTGGATTTTATTAAATTATCTGTTATATCAGCATAAGCTAGAGGTCTGCATTAATAAAAACCAATACAGAGTGGAAGCTAAGCTGGCCACCTAAAAGGTTTATTAAATTCATAGTGTGGATGTATGCTTGAATTGGCACAACAGTTTTGTCCTCACCTCACAGCCCAAATGTGGCAGAGCACAACACTGCTAGCCCAGAAAGCTTTGCTGTGACCCAATATCACCTTGCCTTTATTGGGATTAGATTCCTCCTGTCCAAGAAAGAATTATTTCTATCTTTCAATCCAAAATGAATTAGTTTGTGTGAGGCTTAAATAAAGCCAACTTCCTGAAAGCACTTTCCCACCTAACAAGATGCTTCTGCTTCCACAACAGCACCTCTGGGAGCAGAAGTTTAAAAACAGAGGCTACAGCACAGCACAAGTCTGCAACAGGACTGGCTGAGGGCAGAAAAAACCACCAACTTATCTCCCCCTGCAATTTGTCATCACTTTTCTCTACTTCTAATTTGAAGTAAATACAAAAGCATATGAATGGCAGGATGCTATTACTACCTCCCTAAGCCCATCAGTCAAGATGCAATTTCTCAACAGTTACTATAAATTTGTCAAAAAAAGTCCTGCAAGTGTTGATGTTCTAACCACCGGTTTGTAATAATAGCTGTTTAACCGTTGCAGAAAAAGACCCCACCCAACACCAAACCAAAAAGCCCACACCGAACTTAAAGTCCTTTGACCCACTGTTCACCCCATGACAAAGCAATCTTTTTGAGGATCAGTCCTTCAAATACAATGTTTCTGAAAACCAAAAGAGATTCTGGAAATGAATTAGGATGGGAGCAGGCTTTATTATTTGAACTCCTTTCCCTTATTCCTCCAAAAAAGATAAGATTTAAACTGATTTTATAACTACTCAGTTCAACTTCTGTGTAATGAGCTAATCTGAATTCATCATAGGCAACACGTCCAACAGTTCAGTTACCCTTCTTTAAATACTGAAGCTATGTCAAAGGAGAAGGTACATGAAAAATTACAGTGCTGTCTCTACTATAGATAGTACAAAAGAAGTATCATTAAAGATACCTGAGCAATACCTTTTCCAGACATCATTAAGTGAGATAATACTTTAGGACATCTGACATATCGCAGATTTCTGTATTTAACGCATTCTCTTCCCATATGTTTCCCAGTATCAAGGTGAATGCAGTTATCTGACATTATGCAAGACTAAGCGACCCTTTGAGGTAGTCATTATTCTCAGTTCCTTCTGTAGGGCTGCTTGACTCATCAAATGGTATCATATCAATTATGCTTCCCAAGTCATATTTTACAAGATACTTTCTCAGCAGCTGGATGACCATGGACAAATCCCTCAACTTTCAGAAAAAAAAAACCAAGCAAACAAAAAACGGGATCAAAACAACTTTTCTTTCAGAGAAAAGTCTAATGCCAGCTTCTAGGAGCTTTTCCTGTAAATGCTTCTGTTTCTTAGTTACTAATGAACCAACTTCAGTAGCTCAAGAGTGCCAGAAAAAGAAACCTTTCAGCATCCTCCCTGTTATCGGAAAGCAGCAGATGAGCTCCCACAAAAGGGGCTACTGGATTCAGCCAGAAACTCCCTGGCAACATCTGCCAGCTGAGTTTTCTCTTAGGCTGCAGCAGCTTAGCACTTACAGTAAGATCTTCAAGAAAAGCAGAAAGTCCCAGGACCTCAACGAAGGCAAATCTTGAAAAGTGCTTCACCAGCTGTCTAACTGTAGACACCCCTCTACTCTGCCACCGTTCTAAGACTTCAAGTTTCATGACATCAAGCTTTTGAACAAGGATGCAAGACACTTTACATCTGGTCAATACATACAAAAGACATGCCGCCTCTGCCTGTCTCCTCAGAGCTGCTCAGCCCAGACTGACAGCACACCCGCAGTCCTGAACCGTAACACTGGGCTTTTGATAGCTTCTCAAAACACACAAGATCCCCTCCCATTCCATTTCATCCTCTGCCTGAGCATCTTCTAAACAGTATTTCAGCACATCCAAAGAACATCCTGAAAGAAAAACAAACAACACCCCTGTCAAAGAGAAGACTATGTATAGAAATACCTGTGTGGAGTTTTTTTGGTTTGTTTCCACGGGAGGTTTTTGTGGTTTGTTGTTGTTTTAAATCAGAGGCTTCCTCTCTCAGTTGCCTGCCCTCATGCCTTTTTCTTCCTCTTTTGCACACCTGCACAGCTTCAGAAGGAAGGGTTGGCTGTGCTCAATCCCACAGCAGCATATAATAGTACAGTGCACTAATCACACCCACATCCCCATTCTCAAGACCTGCTCTTGCTAAATTAAGGAAAAAGGATACGGGTAAGTTCTCCTAAAGAAGGTCTCCAAACACAAATTTCCAAACACAGAATGCTTCTGCTTGGAGTCTCGAAGAAGGCATTTTAAAGAACAAAACCAAACTGAGCTGAGGCACATTTATGCTTCTCAGTACTTCTGTTGATTAGGCACAAGCTCCTAGTTCAGCTGACTTACCGTTTCACAAATCATTCCAAATACATAAGCTGTCTGAACAGGCAGGAGAATTCAGCCCTGACCACAAGGATTTTCAATCTGAGATCAAACATCTCAGGTCTGTCCTGGGATGCACAAATGGACTTTGGAACTGAGCAGTTTTCTCTTCCCATCCCTGAAGTTTGTTTTGACAAGGTGCATTTTAATGAGAATAACATCTCCTGGCCTCTTTCATTTTCTGGACCAAGGCAAAGTATTTGGCATTCAGAGGCATAGATGTCAAAGCAAAATTTTTAACACCTAAATCAACTTGCACAATATACAGCCTCAAAATCAAGGGAATAAAGTACAACCTAGTATTTCAGCATGCTACAAAATTAAGCATCGTCTTCTAGAGACATAAATGAAAACAAAACTCTTGTAGGTCAGGGAGGGTAGACTGAAAAAGTGGTACAAATTTGTGTTTGAGGGGTGGTTCTATTGTTTCTGTCTTCAGTGATGGACAGACCTGGGATGAGAAGAGTTACCTGCAGAGCCTTTCTGCCCTATGAAGAGCTTCCCTAGCCTGGAAAGCTGTTTCCTCTTTGTCACAGTAGGACCCATGAATCTGTATGCTTACAGTTGAAGTAGATACATATTTAGAATGACAGCTGTTATCAAAAAATGCTATTTTCATTACAATGACTTTCATCTGTTCTGGTAAACGTTCCTGTCAAGGATGTATTACATGAGCTAGTCAAACATGACAGAAGAAACTACTGAGCAACTATGCAGAGAGACAGAAGGAAAAAAAGCCAAATTCAAAAGCAACTATACTCCCAAACTCTTGGGGAGCGAAAAGTAATTCCACAATTTCAGCAGGAGACAGTGTGTCAGCACTCATGAGAATTAAATTATCCTGTATGAGAAGATTTTACTGTGCATTGCAAATCTAGACACATGCTTTGTGAAGTGCTCTTTAGAAGAGGAGTTATTGATGCGGTTATACAACAGAGCAAGCAAAATGGCAGAATAAAACGTTTAAATTACATTTTTAGACAGATACAAAAGGTGTAACACTGGAAACACTATGGAAGAAACAAAAGCAAAGTTGAGCAGTGTTGTGGGAGCATGGGAAGCTACAAAGCTGAAGACAAGAAGAGCACTTCAGATCCACCTTCACATTTTTAGAAACAAAATGCAGCCTGTGTTACTGGAAGAGGAACTTGGCACTTCATTAAAAAAAGTTGTGATAAAATAGAATCACAGAATGGTTTGGGTTGGAAGGAACCTTTAAAGATCATCTAGTTCTAATCCTCTGCAGTGGACAGGGACATCTTCTACTTGATTAGGTTGCTCGAAGCCCTGTCCAACCTGACTTAAAACAACTTCTCTGGGCACCCTGTTCCTGTGGCTCACCACCCTCATATAATTTCTTCCTTTTATCTAATATAATTCTACCTTCTTTTAGTTTAAAACCATTATCCTATGCCCTATCACATTACAAACCCTGGTAAAAATTCTCTCTCCATCTTTCTTATAGGTCCTCTTTAAGTATTGAAAGGCCACAATAAGGTCTCCAAAGAGACCTTCTCCACTCCAGGCTGGCTTCAGTGCTCCCAGCCTTTCTTCATAGGAGAGGTGCTCCAGCCTTCTGACCATCTTCATGGCCCTCCTCTGGATCCACTCTAACAGGTCCATGCTTTTTTTGTACCAGGGGCCCCAGACCTGGATGCAGTACTCCAGATGAGGTCTCACCAGAGCAGAGTAGAGAGGCAGAATCACCTACCTTGACCTGCTGGCCATGCCTCTTTTGATGCAGCTCAGGATACATTTGGCTGTTTGGGCTGTGAGCACACATTGCTGGCTCATTTTTCAACCCCAAGTCCTTCTCTGCAGGGATGCTCTTAATCTATTCATCACCCAGTCTGTACTGATACTAACCAGTGCAGGACATAGCACTTGGCCCTGTTGAACCTCATAAAGTTCACACAGGTCTACTTCTCAAGCCTGTCATGGTCCCTCTGAGCGATATCCTGTTCCTCAAGTGAATCAACTTGCACTACTCAGCTTGGTGTCACATGAAAACTTGCCAAGGGTGCACTCAATCCCACTATGTCATTAATAAAGATTTAACAGTACCAGTCCCAACACAGACCCCTCTGACAGGCACCACCATCATGTACTATGACAATGGAGTACAGGGACAGTGAAGGATACACAGTTGAACAAGTAGACAAGATTTAGGGTGGAATGCAGGTGCCTGATCATAAGCACCTACTGTTCCTGTCAACATGCACAAGTGCCTTGCTTTCTCTCCTGCCACGACTGCAGAGAGGCACAGGTTTCCCCTGCACCCTACATCTTATCTGTCAGTCCTATATAGGGTCTCAAATACTGTAGGAAGTTTTGAGCAGCACTAAATACCTACATTTGGGCAACGGACTCATCTTGAAGGCCTCTGAGCTGCTGAAGGAAAACAAAGCAAAGAGCATCTGTCAAAGCTGGACTTTTGGCTCCTCTTGCTGTGGTTTAAAACACAATTAGTTAAGCTTGTTCTTTATGACATGCTGAACCAAGTGCATTTAAAGGGATCTGTTTCTTAAGCTTGTAACTGACTTGTTTCTCTGTAACAGCCAGCAATGGTCGAGTCCCAGACCAGTCTGTGCTGGCAAAGCAGAGACAGACAAAGCCTGCAGTCCGCCAGAGCTAAGGAATTGCAACCTTTAAGTACACACAGATGATTTCACAAAACAACCCAAAACACCAAAACTAAACAACCCCAAAAGTTGTTCATGATAGCTTCAAGGACTGAGTGAACATCACTTTGTTGTAAATAACCTGTATTTGCACTAGGCAAGAAAAACTCCAAATCTTTTCACTCCCAAGGGAATTAAACAGTAATTCAAAAAGTTGAGGAGGTTGAACAGTCACTCTTCTTAAAGAGCTATGGTGCTGAATCAGAAAGCAAGGTGTAGAGAGTTAGCTATTTTTCCCAGGATCACAAATCCTGTAGCAATGTTAAACTTGGTCACCAGTTTGTCACGCCATCACCACAATCACTGCAATAAGCTCAATAATAAGAAAAAACCCCAAATAGATCAGACATTAACCTTTCTATCAATGAATGCATTCCCACTTAGAGTTTATGTTTAAACTAAGTCCTCCAGATTTAAAAGGAAAAAAAAAGGATGGAAAAATAATCACTATAAAGCTATTTCAAAAACACCACAAACAAAATGGAAAACTCCAGTATATAATTTCACGGACTCTGCATCTACTGTTCAGAGATTGCTAGCAAAGAGTGCAATCAAATCTGTATGGCTTTTGCAGTTCTAGTTGAGGGCAGTAGTTTATTTTGGTTTCAACTAATGCAAATTAACTCCCTCAGCAGCTCATTGTCACAGTGGCTCAAGGTCCACCGTTCCATTATCTGCCATATTGCTCTTTCCCATCTACCCATACCCCTGCCAAGGCAGTTATATGTAGCATCCTTGCAAATTGCTAGTGCTTTCATCAACTGTTATAATACACTTGATAACAGAGCGTACAAGAGAAGTTCTGCCAGTGAAGCTCACTCTCCAGACGTCATCTGTTTTTCTTCCAGATATTAAATAAGAGACAAGACAGAGGTACACCTTTGCATAATACAATGACAGGACAGAACTTCTACAATAATTTCTCTGCAATATTGTATCATATACAGTAGAGTTCACATTTACTTGGTTGGATGCAGTGTGGCGTTTTACAGTCTGTAAATAATCTTTTCAGCATTCAACCCACGTGGCTACCAAGTGTTATATTCCAAGAGCTTGATTTGTCAAAAACAAGCCAGGAGCAATGTTGCATAAAGGCTAGAGTCTTAACCTCAGGCCAACATGGAGAAACATTAAAGTGAACAAAAACTAAGTAATAAGACAAGTTAAAAAAGGTGTCCTGAGATGCTACCCAGGGACTGCAATCTGACCACGTGAAACAGCAAAGTAACACAGACTGACAAACAAGGGCCAAATCAACATGCCTGAACTTAAGCCCACATGGGATGGTCATTATTCAAAATCTGAGGGAAAGACCTCGAAACACATGGACATCAAAATAAATAGGGGCACAACCTAGAAACACAACCTGGCACCACACTCTATGCAGCAGCATCCTTAGAGCTGTGGTCCCAGGCAGAGGGAGACAGATGATGTTAACACTTCCAGAGACCACCCAAAAATGGCGCTTGTATCCCTGCCTTCATTCAACCTCCCAAGTTCTTTTCCTTCTACCTTCTTCTAAAACAGAACGTAGAAGTTGAGCTTCCTTACAGAGGGATGCTTTTGTTGTTTTGTTTGTTTGGGGGGGGGGTTGTCTGTTTGTTTGTTTTTTTCTTGCTTGTGGTCCTGAAAGCCTCTAAGCAGAGAGGCAATTTAAAGCATCATCTTAACTTGATAACAGCCTGCTGTATTTGTGAGGTCTTGGTAGCTAAGGCTGTGCAGTTGTCTTTCTCCAGAACTGATATTACAAGCAGGAGTCAACAGCAGATATAAGTGCACTACAGTGTCTGCTTTCACTTCTGCACAGTTTTACATTTGCTTTTATTTGCAGAGGCCAATTCAGCTTCCTGGAAAGCAAAAATAAAACAGCTCCCACCTGAAACCTAGATTTTTTGCTTTCTCATTCTAAGGACAGTCATTTTCATCTTCCACAATATTTAAAGTTACAATCAGACAGACTTCATAATTCTAGTTGTAGGACATAGGAAAGAAAGCCTTTAAAACCAGAGGCTGCCATTAATACATTAATTGACATTAGCTTTTAATTGTTGGTGGGTTTTTTTGTTTATTTTGTATCTTTTATACAGGACTTAGGCTTTGAGAGCTTTCCAGAAGGACTAAGCAGGCTGAAGACTTTGAAATCAAGGACTTTTAAACAATTCTTAGCTATTCAGTATTCCACGGTAACAATGTTATGTTACCACTTTTGGCACAAATTATCTGGAAGGTCAATAACACCCTCTCCTCCTCCTGCTTTGCACAAGTAAAAGTACCTGTCAATTTCATTCACAAGACTTACTTCCCAGTTTCCCGAAAGTCCCTCTCAGCCAGCAAAGCAGACTACCGAAACACAGGCAAGTCAAGTCACAGACTTTCCTTACTCTGTAATATGCTTTGCAGTCCTAAACAACAATGACTACAGGAATCAGATCAGACTTTTCCTCAAATCTGAATTAGTCTACCACAATACCTCTTTTGGAAAGAAGACAGTAGTTTCTTCATTTTGGAAGCACAGCAGAACAAAAACATTAGAAATGCCAAGTGTTGCAGCAAGAGAATGGGTAACCAAGACAAAGAGACTCTGGGAGTTCTGTCTTCTCCTGGTTCCCAAAGGAGATGACAATAATATCAGTTCTCTGAAGTTAGTACCATGAAAGCTGCATGTGTAGGTAACACACAAGTTAATAAAATTTTTAAAAAAATTCCTTCTCTATGCTTAACACTGAGATTTTGCTTCAGTACAACCTTTCCTTAAGCTCAGAGAATTTTGTAGTTTAAGAATTTTAATAATAAGCAATCCTCAAACATTTCTTCCAATAGTCAATATTGGGCTAGTTTATCAGACATTCTACACAAGTCTCTCAAACAAAACAACCAGAATTTTTCCCAATTTCCTGTCCAAGTATTTTGATTGGGTAAGGAATAAAATGAGTAAGCAGCCTGCAACCCATTTTAGCATCATCCATACACCAGCTCACTGTTCTCACTCTACATTCTTCCCTCCATTGCATTAACCTTCTATGCACAATATTCAGATACTCAGTCCCTCTTCTGCCCAGAGATTCTGACACTGACCGCAGGAATTGAAATCAATAGCGAAGGGTCTATGCATTAGTTCCGCAAGGCAACCCCACATGCTACCATGCTTCTGCCTCCCAACCGCAGCACAAGAGAGGAACTCAGATGACAGATGTAATCCCTAGTTTATCAGAGGTTTATCCTTACCCTTTCTTCAGGCCACTTCTAGCAGGCTTTGATCTTCCATCAGTTGCAGTCTCACAATATCATTTTCCCAACACATGGGAATTGGCAGATTTTCTTCATTCAGAATCCTTACCAGCCCCACAGCGGGATCTTATTTCTTTACTTCTGGCAGATATCACAGGCCTCAGCCCTGCAGGTCACTTGTGACAACAGCCAGTTTCAAAAACAATCATAACTCTCCACAGAAATCAGCCTGTCTCCCCCTCAGCCCTTCTTTCCTTTCCATACTCTCTTATAAGCATATGAGGCTAAAGAGGTTTGCAGCTACAGAAGTGAGCTGTGATTGTGCTGATGCAAAAGCTGAGTGGACTTACATTCCCCCCCCTTCTTTGGGGACACCTTCAAAATAAAGGGGAAAAGTGAGAAACAGAGGAAGACTACTGTTCAGGCAGCAAGCACACTGGTTTTCAGAAAGCAAGGGGTAGTACGAAGCCCAAGAGCAGGGCTTTATAAGTTGAGCAAAGAAAAATGCAGAGAACTTCAAGGAAGCTGTCCAGCCTGGAGAAATGGAAACAAAAGAAAGAGCTGGTCCTCCAGTCAAGTCTCTAACCTTTGTCAAAATGACTATTTTTAATTTGTGTGCAAAGCTTCCCTCCCCCAGCTCCAATTTTCAAAGCACTGAGGGAAGCAGTGACCATGCCGTAATAAAGCTGAAAATGGATAGGTCACTTAAAGGAATTAAAATCATTCCATTAGTTCCATGTTAGTTTCACAGCCACATACTTCCCATCTGACATTAACCATAAATCAAGCAGCACTTGTAGGAACAGAATAGATTCACAAAGAGGCTAGAGGAGAAAACTTAGAAACTTAAATAGCCATGGCTTTATTTGACATGGTGTCTTTTCTGAGGAAAAGTTTTCTCCCAGCTAACTTGCTCTGCAAAGGATTTTTATGTTTTACATCTCAGTTCATCCTTAAGATGTACTTCTGGAGCACAGTCATCTTACAGCAGAACTATGAGCATTTAGAATCAGCAGAAGCCAGTGCTGCTGTTGAAAGAAGTGGTTTCTCTGAAAGGTTGTGATTTCCTCCCACACACACTGCTCCCCTTTTCTCCTTATACCACTGTAAGCACTCACGCCATCACACTGTGAGCCAGACAGGCAAACTCTCCAGGGTAAAATTAAACAGGCAAAACGTTTAAGAGAATAAGAATTGCTGTGAAGCAGAGACAAAAGCAGTACAGCTCACAGTGAAGCATAAGAAAAATCTTAATTATCTGTCATCTTAGAAGAGTAGCCTAAAATGAAGCCCACTACCTGTATAAAAATATTAAGCTAGGAGTCAAATGCCTATTATGCAAAGAAGCAGAGACTTGAGGACTTCAGCTATTGGAGAAATAGCCCTTAAGGTCTCTTCATCTATGTTCATTACTAGATGATGGATGATTTTTCATCTTTTGCCATCAGGAATGGTACAGGGCAATCATAGTGACCTTGAGGCCAGAAGGACCTATGATGATAATCTCATCAATTTCCTGCATAGTACCTTCTGGATCCCTACACTAACTTCTGCATCCACCTCACACATGCTAGCTTAACATGAAAATACCACTCAAAACACATCTGATCTTGACTTGCAGACTCCAAGTGACAGAGAACCCACTGCACCCTTAGGCAACCTGCTACTGTGGTTGATTACCCTCAGTACTGAATTCTGCACTTATTTCTGGTGTGAGTTGAATTAACCATGCAAGTAAGTTTCCTTAGAAAGAATTACCTTGCAAAACATGAAGTATGCCACAATAATTTTAATTAATAAAATGGGACTGATGTAATTAAAATACACCCGATTCAATTTTCCCTAGACAATAGGTTGGTTAGGATTTGTGACATTAGATTACTTTTCAGCCTTTTCACAACACTGTTAGATGAGTATCAGATTAAACAGCTAATAGTTATAAGTGAAAGCAAACAAATTGAATTTCTGAACTAGTATTGCTACCATATGGTATGGCACTAACACTCTGCTCTGGAGCTGTGTGGAGGAGAAGCCAGACTCCTCTACCTCACCACTGCTACGACTGAGCTGGTTTCTGACAAAAGAGCCAGTTTGTCCTTTAGCCCCAGCTGCCACAGACTTTTCAGATACTTTAACCTTAATTTGAAATTTTTTAACTGTTGGTTTGTACTTGTTGCCATCAGCTTCCTTATCTTTTTGTTATACATAATTGCTGGAGTTATTTTAGCCACCACTTCCATTTCTTAGGAGAATAGTCTAAGTTGTTACAGAAGACAGCTACATAGCTGGAGTTACTGAGGACATCATCAGCATCTTGAACACCTCAAAGTCAAAAGTATTTGTCCTTCTATATAATTCTTTCCTTTCACGTCATTTTTACTCCCTCAGTTTCGCAGCTACAGATGGTAACTTACATTTCTTTCCACTTTTCCAATTAGAAGAAGGAATGAATTGGGTAAACAAGTCAAAACCTGTAGATGGAAGCGCTGCAGTATCAGGGCCATAGATCACATCTGCTCTGAGAGACTGGTAAAAGCTTTCATGCCTGGATGCCTTCCCCAGAAAATAAGTCTGTTCCTCACAGCTAGCAGAAGTATCACACCGATACACTACAGACAATAGTCCCAACTCCACCTTGGGTATCTTTTTGCTTTAGCAGTCCTTTTGAGGACAGAAAGTTCACTGGAATGTTTAAGTCTAAAACAGGTAAATTAGCCACTGTATGTGAAAGTTCTGCTCAAACATCACGCCAGCTGCACACACACATGGGTACACATACCTCTCTTACTTTTCCAAAGCACCCAGAGAATACTTGGTGTTTTCCTCTCCCTCTTAATGAGTGTACATGGAGTCTAGGAAGACATGGCTTAAAGCATAGGACCTTAAGTGGATTCACGGTATAGAAGCATTAATAGTCTCCATTCACTTTCTAACTTTAATTATTGGATTCTATCTGAATTTTTCAGCTGTCTTATCCTCCTTTCTTACGCATATACCCACATATAATACTTAAATTCATTTTTACTTTATATGTCATGGAAATGCAGAAAATCTCAACCAAAGAATATTAATCTCCAAAGCTGCTGAGGTGTTCTTGTATTTTTATTAGAAGAGTACCTTTTAAAAAAGGAACTCACTGCCAGAGCTTCTCTCTCCATGTCTTATTATTCTGTCACATCTAGCTCTCAACAGGCTGAAAGCAATCATCAGTATTCCTTAAAATAAAAAAAAAAACACAAAACCCCCCTAAACCAATCCATAAAATAAACCAAGTTATGCTTCATCACTAAGTAATAAAAACATAAATTTTAAACCCTATGAAGGACTAGTTAGTAGATCAGATAGACCTTTAAGATCAATGTGTGATACAAACACAGTATCAATGCTGCAATTAAGATTTTACCTCATGAGTCAAACTTGCTTACTACCCATGTAGAATTAAAAATACTAGGTGGAAAGGAAAGAAGGGTCAGCTTTGATTATTTTCTTAAAGCCAATAGCCAAAATTGGGCTAGAAATGGCAGGTAAATGAAAAACCTTGTGCTCCAACAACCTGCAGGAACAGCTTCTGTTCAGGTCACTATAAGATGCATCCTTTTCATTTATGGCAACCAAGATTAATTCAGACACTGCAAATAAGTCTTTGTGCTTGCAAACCTCTCTCAACATCCTTTACACAACAGTTTCCAGTTATAACGAATTCATGACTCGCTCATTTTAAAAATTTCATCCTTTGCACTTCCCATGTCCAAAATGTAGACTCATTTAGCTATTTAGAGTGTTGAAAAAAGGACATTTTTATCAGCTTTTCAAAAGCAAAAGAAACACCAATGCTTATCGCTACAACTTAGCATGGCTCTGGTTGATCACTGATCGCTATATAAACAAGAGTTCAGTCTTCACTGCAGTTGTTCAGAAGTGTCCATTTTATAGAATCCAAGAAAAGAAACAACACAACCAAAAAAGGCAGTAACTCACTATATGGAGGACAGGAAGACAACTCTGGCCAGAGCTGGGACGTGCTCGCTGAAGAAGTCCGTTAGAGGAGCAGCTTGGGCAACCGGACAAACACACAGACAACCAGCCAGCTTGTCTGCTTTGTTTCTACCAGAACTTTTAATGGAAAGGACACTAACCCACAGAACATTTCTCTTGTCAGATTACTTGGACCAGAAATGGTCAAAAACTTAAGAAGTCGCCGGGGTGGAGGAAAAGACAAATGAGAGGGAAAAGAAGGATAAAGAGAAAGTGATTTAGTCAAGACCAAAGTAGGCTGACACTTTCCATTCCCAACTGTTTAAATAGTTTCTTTTCCAGTTTGGATCATAAAACTAAATAAAAAGAGAAGCATTGCAAAATAAGCATAAAGCAGTTAGGTCACAATGGTATTGGAAGTTTAGTATTTCTATGTCAGTTGCCTGTCATCCCATACTGGACAGTGTTCCAAGCTTGCTACAAATTTGCCATGAAATTATCTTATTTCCCATTGACAGTCTGCTGCCTATGCTGCCTTTCAAGAAACACTTTTCTTTTGTGCTGCTCCCAGCTGTCCATTGAGCAGGATACAGACACTTTGAACAGTGTAATAAATCTGTTTATTTCCAGAGCTTGATTTTGCTCCAAATATTTCCAGCATGACAAAAAGAGGGGAAAGAGGGAAGAGTAAGAACAGCTATAAATTAAAAACAAACCAAAAAAAACCTCCAGAGGCCATAAAGTATCATCAACATAAAGATCATCATCTCAGATGTAATTTGGGGACAATATAAAGTATTTGGAATATAGGATTTTTATGCAAGTTCTTTCTTGTGCACTAACTGGAAATTTAGTTTCTCTAGATTAGCCAGTACCCAGGCTCTCTCCCTCCCCGTCTCTAAGTAGGGGCATATTCATGAATTACTGGAACGTATGAATTTTCTGTAAAGCTTTATTTAAGCATTATGCCAATCAGCTCAGATAGAATGGCAAAGCCAAGATTAAATGGGACTTTAAGTCCTTCTGTTGAAGAAAAACTCTAGAGTATTTTCAAAGACAACAAGGGACAGCACACAGCAAAGATTAAAGCCCGACTGTGAACCAAGCTGCTGAATCCGAGAACTCTACAAGCAAGGCACAATACAAGGGACAGACATGAAGGAAACTAATTATTGAAAGCTTCAGCAAGTAGAAGAGTTAACCTCCTGAACTACAAAGGATGTTTACATAAAATGCTGTAATATTGAGGGGAAAAAAGCTTATCTCCTTAAGCAGTATGTGTAGCACCAACTGACAGCTCAGTTTGTTATTAAGTGCCAGGCTCTATTTGATAGTACAAAGAGTCTCACTGATTAAGACGTCTATCATGCAGCTGTAACCCCTCCTCCCCTGAAATTAATTATACAGGAACCAAGAACATTTTCAGAAAACCATAGCTCCTCAGCCCCAACTCAACATAAAAATTGACTTGTACTCTACTGCTTTTTGTAGCTATTATAGGTATTTCCAAGGCACCTATCACATTAGTATCCAAGTACACAGACTTTGTAAATTAAGTGCACACAGAATAAAGCTCATCACTACCACTCCTTCCCCGAAACAGGTATTTGGAAGGGGTTATCTTACTGCATGGATTATAGCAACATGCACATGTGGCCAACCTTACCTTATTATTAACAGTGAGAGTGACAACTACTCCTACTTTCTATGCAAAATGCAAGACACCACTGTAACCCATTTCCCTATTCAGTAGTTAAAATACAGGCCCACAGGAATGTTAATCACCTAACTCAATCTCCCTAAAATGAAGAGTAAGATATTAAAAGTTTTCAACTTTCAATCTTTCTGTGCAAGATAATCAAGGAAAAAAGCAAACTCATCCCCAGGCCCAAACCTGGGCATTTCTCATCACCTATCAGCCACAAGGTGTTCCACCAGACTTGCAGAGGGACCATGGAAACATTTAACACAATCTTGAGCTATCTCTTTCTTTTCTCACCTGACTATTCTATTCCCTATTCCTAGAAGAAAGCCTTTTTCTGCAAGCACAGGCACTATATAAGATAAAAGGAAAACTCTAACAAAGAACAGGAGCTTGCAAATGAGCTTCAAGTTGCAGTTTGGCCAGACCCCTTGCCATCAACAACCACTGTCTTGGATGGCACATCTCCCTTGATTGCACAGAGTAACCACAACTACTACAGCAACAACAAGGACAGTTTGTTACCTCTCTTCTCCTCTTTCCTTTCCTGTGTACAGAGAGTCTTGTCCCCAGAGAGGACACCAGCTACTTTTTGTAGTTGAAAACACATACTTCCCACCTATTCCCACACAGAAATTACAGTTTTCTATTGAAGACAAGAAATGTTTTATCCTGAACAGGTTTTGAAAGATTTTCCCCACAACACACCACCCCCCACCACTCCCCTCAAAACCCCAAACAAACAAAAACCAACCTACAAACAAACAAAACCCCCTCTCTATTATCTTTCTTCTTGGAAAAGAGCGAGCATCCTGGAAGATCACCATAAAGGCCTGAAAAGGAGACTGCTGTTCACATTTGGAAAACCTGTGACAACCTTTTGCCAAAACTGAGCAGAAGTAGCAAAAGCTGCGCTAACCCAAGGCTTCTTTTACAGAAAACCAAGTCTACAATTGTAACAGTTTCCTCTAGAATTAGTATATAGGGGAAGAGTTTAATCTGTCTCATCATTTGCTCGTTTCCCTACTCCTATAATGTTTCATTGCTGGTGCAATCACATAAAAGTATATTTGAGTCCAATCACGTGATTATAAGTCTGTTGTACAGAGATTTATTAGACTTTTGTGTCTTGAAACAAAAGCATTTAACAGTGAAATACTACATGTAAACTCAGCTCCTAGTTAATTAAGAAGGATGAAGGGTGGCAGAGTATGAAAGAAAGTAAGAGTGAGGAGCAAGATGACAGTTTCCTGGAATTGTTAGGGGACGTCCCAACACTCATCTACTGTAAACAGCACAGAAGCAGGAAAACAGATTAGGAAATACAGAGCTCTTTGGCTGCTCAATGACACATCAGCATAGATGCTATCTTATCACACAACTAAATATTTTTTTTTTCCATCACAGGACCAGCTCTAGGTGGCCCTGTTCGAGCAGGGAGCTTGGACCACATGATCTCCAGAGGTTCCTTCCAACCTCAGCCACTATATGTTTCCAGCCCTGAGATACTAATGCAGCTTTGACATTAAAAAAAGTAAGAAATTAAGAAATGCAGTTTCAAACTCCAGTTTTCTTTCCTGCAATTTACAACCACCTCTACTATTTTAAGGCCATTAAGAGTTCAAGCTGTAAAGCTAATATACTTTTATCCTTACATCCCATTAGTAATAGAATCAGTTTTATTCTAGAAAGCTTTAACATCCTCATTCATTATCACCAGGTGTCTTAACCCCCTAAGAGCAGTGAAAAATTTCAGACCACACTGAATTATTCTACAGGTATCTTCTAATGCCAGTTTATTCTTTAACTAACAATAGCTGCCCCTCGAAAGTCCATAGGGAGCTAAGTTGAATGAGACTGAAGGCAGTTGTTTGAAGTGTCCTGCGTCAACTTTTAGCTAAATTCAACTAATAAACAGGAGTGATGAGATCTACACTTAAAGTGCATCTATCGCAACACTAAAGGAGTTGGATCTTAGTTCTCTGAAATAAAGTTTGAACAGGATGTTTCTAACCACTTTTATACCTGAATGTTTTCCATACCATCTCTGTGACACTCCATATTTCATTGGGAGTAGTCATACATATTAAGGATTTGGGGCTTTCTGAAACAAGTCTGCTACAAATACTTCTTAATTTATTTGATGTGCAATTTATAACTACACAGTGCCACTGTAAACAGCATCTAATAGCTTCCTGTCTTTTTTCCTCCCAGAGTGTACTCTGCTTGCACTGTCACCAAGTTTAAAAGGAATGGGATCTTCTTGTTATTGTTAGAGTGATGAACTTCAAACAGTACTTGATGAATTTGTCGTCATTAAGAAATGCTAAATGAAAAGGGCAAAACATTAGAGGACACCACAGCATCTGACAAAAGCAAAGACCAGCATCTACTTCAAATAATTCAGATCAAATACTGTACCTTTAATTTTCCCATCTCAAGGGATAAAAACTAAAAGCTTTCTTCATTCTGTATAAATAGCTTTGGACAGCAAAATATTTTTATGTGGGTGGAACGAGACTGAAGGAGAAAGAGGAGGACTAACCTAACTGAATATCATTGATCCAGTGACACAGGGCTATATCTCTTATTTGTAACCCATGCACAGCTCTACCAATATCCACATAGGCCACCTTTAATAGTGCTGTGGAAGTGTAGGTTTTCTTCCAGGGTTTGGCTCTTTCCACACAGCAGTAACACCTCTAGTGATATTAGTGTATATGAGGCAGCCTGTTACCTTCCTAGATGTTGGTATTCCCTTCAAACTTCCTGCTTCCCACTCATTTTCACCTACTGTAACAAGAGTGAAAAATTCAAGCGCTGATGCCTAGATTCTCCCCCTGCCCAAAAGGTGCAGCATTTTGATTTCTGTGCACAAAACTCCCCATGAAAATAATCAGTCTGTAGAGGAGTCACACACACCCATCTTGAAGAAAATCTATGAAGAAGCTACTGCATTGCCAGGAGTCTGTGCATGGCAGGAGATGAATCTTATGATAGAAGCCCATGGATATCAGGCATGTCAGTCTCTCCCACAAGGTTTGAAAAACAATAATTTCTACTTATTCACACCACAACTTAGTAGTTACATTAACCCCACACTTCAGACTTTCTATCAGACACCTACAGAAGTAGAAAACTAGCACAGAAATGCCCTCCAAAGGGAGCAAGGCATCTGCCATTGCTCTACCTGCAATAGTTTTGAGTTAGTCTCTTCTGCAGGAGAGAGCAAAAAAATCTGGGGGGTTGCTGACAGCACATATGGCATACTGTGGCTAGGACTTATCTTCCACTCGACAAAAAGCTAAGAAAGCTGAATATCACTGAAGGATGCAAGGCAAAAGTCAAGAGAATGCTATTCTCCAACTCCTCCCCCAAAGATGGAGCTTTAGAGTTGAACTGCAGCATAGAATACAATCCTTAGCCACATCCACCAAGGCTCCTGCTAACATGCATATCAAATACTTTCTCATATGCCTTGTGGGTATGTGGCCTCACATCTAACAACTAACTTAAAAACAGAGTGTCTCCCCGTCTAACAGAACACAGACCCTTTGTCCTTTCTTGTCTCTGTTAAAAGCTACGTTATCTTGAAAAAAACAAAAGATTCAGTGACAAGGTATCCACGATTGTAGGGACATGCCATACCCTCTCACCTGCTACCCTCCTAATGCCCTATACAGTGATAGTAAAGTTCAGGTTAAAAAAAAAATTAAAATGTTCTACAATGTTATGGAAGTTCAGTTCTGGTTTAGGGTGGGGTTTGGGTTTTTTTTTTTGAAGGTGGAGGTGGGTTTTGACACCCATTAAGGTAATCCTTTGATTTATTTGCTCTAAGAGATTCTTAGAAGACTGAGTCATGTCTGCTGCAGTGAGAAGTCATCTACTTGCCATTCCTCCTTTATTCCCCCCCGTCTCATCCTGCATTGTCATGCAGTTCAATTACCTACGTTTTATGAGGTCTTTTTCCAGATGCCAAGAAAGACTGAACTGATGAGAGATGAGCAAATGCAAAATTTGACTCAAATCTGGTAAGATTAAAAACAAACTCTTTGAAACTTGGTTGCAAAGAGCTGAGCAGCAATGAAACAATTTGAATATGCTTTGAGTAAAAACAAATGAAACCATACAGAAAAATGAATATAGCATCCAGGAGATGTTGGTCAATATCACGAGCAGTGTTGATATCTACAGAGCAGAAAGGGAGTAGGAATATTAGCAAATGTAAGAATAAGACAGTTGTTTCCTATGGGAAAGACACCTCTAGAAGTTTGTTGCTTACAGAATTTGGAGGAAAAGGAAGATCGATGCCACACATCCTGAAATAGCCTAAGTCTGATTTTAAGAGGTACAGTCCACACACTCCTTTGAAGGAGTTTTGTACGTCACCCTTGATTATCAAAGCTCAGTAGCCAGCATGGTAAAGCTTGGTTATGGCACCAGCTGCCATTCCTCAACTTGCTTCAACACATACAACACGCTCACAAGTAGCTGGACCACCTTTCAAAGCACCAGAGAAATACCCATTATGAACAGAGCCAGAGCACTCAGGAGGCAGCTCTTGTGGTAGCTGAGTTTCTTGTGTGCATTTGACTTTTCAACACAAAAGAGCAAGTCAGTCTGAACTACTCATGCTGCCACAAAAACATGCTCTAATGTACTACTGTTTCATAAACCCGAGCCAAGCACCAGGGATGTACTCAATGCTAAAGTCTTGGTGGCCACCATTCTTCCCATTTAGAGAAGGATGTATGAGAGCACTGTTTTCCCTCCAGCTTTTCCTTTTGGGTGGCCACAGAAGTGTTTTGGTTGACCAGATGCTAAACCTTTCAGTGAGGCTCAGTTTTCAGACCAATGTACTGAGCAGCACCAGAACTGCAGGTGTCAGCGACGTTACCAAAACATTCTAATCTGAAATACCAAAGTTTTAGAGAGCAAGATTTCAGGGACTGTCCTACACAGATATGACGATACACACATACCTCCTGTGTGCCCTGAAGACATTAAGTCTAACAAATTGGCCAGAAACTGCCTTATGGACGAATGAATAAATAAAAAAGCAGCAGTGTAGTAAAAGAAAAAAAAGCAGCAGTGCAGTTTTATAGAGGGGGCAAAGGAAAAAAAACAAACAAAACCAAAACAGTCTGAACTCACACCTCAGTTAAGAGGCATGAATGGGTGACCAGACAATAGGCCCCAAGCATAACAAAATTTAGATGGCAAGCTAACTCGTGCTCGCTTGTCCTTTAAGGAAACAGGAGGTAGTGAAGACAACAGGAAACCAAAAGAGCCACAAGGGTCTCAACTGTGCTCAAGGAGCTCACAGTCTAATATTTGCAGAGGGTTCTTCCACAGAGATCTTAACTCTTTAGCTACTTCCAGAGAGAAGGTCAGAGGCAGGTTCACTTTCCTGAACTTTTCCCATAGTGCAGCAGAGAGTACATAGGAGTAGCAGCACAACAAGGAAAAGGGCAGCAGCAAACAATGGCCAAAACTACACATGGAGTGTAAGACAAGAATATAAGTTTCAAAAATTGTCCTGAAGGCATCAAAGGCAGCACTGGGAGAGTGGCAGGGCATGTGCATGAGACAAGGCAAGAACAGAATAGGAGAACGCAGATCAGCTCATGGACAGAAGAGCCCAAGACAGAAAAATATGATAATTGGGAAAGCCAACATAAAACAATTTTGGAAAAAGATGGCAAAAGGGTGAACTAACAACAAAATGCAATCAATTGCAAGAAAAATAGCAGTCAATACCAGACTGCACCAAAACAGCAATCCATTAACAATCAATCATAATGAAACAGCAATAAGATGCAGTCAGTAAAATGATCAGCTCAAAGAGCTATTGTTTTCCACAGGTGTAAACTACAATTTCCTCTACCCAGTTACCATTTTTTCAATTGTTCATTCAGCTAAATTAAGTCTGTGTCTATTCAATACATAGCTGCAGTATTTATGAAACTATTAAGAAGCCGTACTTGAACTTGGGGTGGTGAGTTGCTCACAAGGCTTTCATTTAAGCATTTGGGAAAGAGATTCTTACACTGTCATGTCTGCACTTAGCAAGTTGTATCAATTCATTCACATACATTGGAGGGCAGAGGTTGTTGCTTATTTCTTTAAGAACACTAAAGATTAAGGGGAAGATAACCTGTGGAAATCCACTCATGTTCTCCTCCACAAAGATCTGCTGCACTGTATCCCAGGAACACTATCCATGAGGCTTACTGAAGCCCCAATAAAACTTTAGGGAGTTTCCCTTTGCATGGATCCACATTCATGGCAATAATAGTAGAGTCAGCTACTTTCCCTCAGCAGTGGAAGAGGTGGACTTTTCATGCTTATGCTTACAAACCACAGATGATGATGCTTCAACTTCACCTGGAGATTCTTCTCTCAACTGTGAGGATCAACACACATTTCATAAGCTCCTTGGTGTTGACACCAAAGGACCATTGGAATGCAGCAGATCATAGGCCAATGTGGCTGCAATTTATAAATACCCATTTCCAATACTGAACAAAAAGAAGTAACGAACAGTATTTAGCCTCCAGCAACAAAACAATATTTGCCTATTCTAAGTTCAAATTTGTGGCATTTTGTATAAAACTATGACATTTGAAGGGGCTAACTTCCATTTGGCAAACTACAGATCCCTAGATCCTGTTTACCCTATTCCTTTTCTGATGGGAAGCATTAGATGCAAGCATTAAACTTGGTACTTTCTTAAGTAGCTAGGTTAGGAACATGTGATTTAATTGAAGGAGCTCCTGCCCAGTGTTTTAATTTGGCCTCACTAGAAAACAATATTGTAGGGCTTAAATAGAAGGTCTTGAATCTATTGAGCAGACAACTTTTTTTCCACAGCAAAGACATATCTGCTATTGTGTAAACTTACTTTTGTTAAGACACAAACTAATAGAACGCATGCATTGAGCCAAGGAAACTTGAGCAGACAGCCTTGGCGGCAGTACATAACACTGGTTTACCACAGAGAAAGGAATACAAAAGCTTTTAATGAAAGAAGCTGAACACAAAGATAATAGCTTTTATTTCACTACAGTGTTGCAGAAGGAAACAATCAGTCTTCCAAAGAACCGCTCCAAGTTATAAACTAGCGAAGGCCCTGTGACTTCATAGATAACAGCTCCTCCTGGTTTGTCCTCTCAAGTCACTGGCAATCAATCAACACAGCAAACTAAACCTCAATTTAGTTTGACAGGCTAATAGAAACAGGATATGATACAATACTTTAAAAATCTGTTTGACAGCCAGCAGACAACTGTTTATGCTTCTGGTTTCACTGAACTTTACTGCAGCCACAGAACTACAACTTTTGGAGGGCAGGGGTTTTAGCTTTGCTATGTTCTGTCACTTTAAGAATAAGAATTTTTCTTCTCACAAAACAGAGCTCACATGTGCTTCACTGCTAGTAGAGCCATGAAACATGTCCTTCCACATCCAGTTGTATCTGCCTACACTTTACTTCAAATACTGTTGTCCAAACTCTTTCAGACTGTTGCCTAGTTTGGTGGGCAGCTGCAGTAATGGCACTAGAAATATGGGGAAGGTAGAAAGATTTGACAATTATTTCAATAACCTAGACTTGCCTGGACCAGACACCAGAGCTTTAAAAAAATGCCAAGGGCCAAGTCATTCTTCTGCTCTGTGAAATACAGTCTATTCTTTTGGCCCTTGGAGATTGGATATCCTAGGCTCCTCAAGCCTGAAACGCATTCCCCGCCCCATCACCTGTCCCATTAGGTTTGGGATATTATAACAAGTAAATAAGTATCTTCCTTTGAGCTTGTATAATCAGATTTGCTGTGTTAGGCCATCTGGTTTTATACCATATGCACTGTCACTAGCTTTACAAAGTTTACAGCAAATTATAGTTGTTTCCAAAAAAAGCAAACAATAAAACCCCATATTATTTTATGAATACATAAAGGTTTTGGTCATCTGGGACAGTGATTTAATCTGCAATAGTACAATCATCTAAAGTAATTCAAAGTTTTCCACCACACTAACACAGTCATGAATTTAAGTGGTCTACAAATATTAAGTTTTTAAGAACCTGGACATATTACTGGGAAAGAAGCCCACTACCTAGAAGTCAGCCAAGCATGCCTTGATAATAATTACAGCAAGGTGGCACAGTGTCAGACCTTGTCTGTTCACCCTTTCCTCCACTGCTTTCTATACCACTGCCAGTACATGCTGCTGAGACTGGTCTAGCACAGTTTGATTTTCAGAGTGCAGGCAACAAGAACATCAGCTCTTTGCAAGTTTTTGAGTGCAGAAAATAGAGGAAGAAAAAGAATGACTCGGAACTTCCAGCGGACCTAAGCATGGAGGGACTTCTGCCCAGGTGAAGACCCAACTAATCAAGGCAGTCCAACCCTCCATTCTTGCTTCTCTATGGAGTCACTGTTCTTTGTTTTTCAGCCAAGCTCTATAGCCATTTTCCCACCCTAAGGACTTCTAAAGAACACAGATCTACAGGACAGTGGTAGTCAGGAGCCTTAGTTCAGTTCTCTCAGCATTAGGGCACGCAAAAGGAGACAAGAAGTCAAAATAGGCATGGTCCTGCAAGCCTGTGCTGGGACATTCAAACACAGAGGGACCTCTGTGTTGCCAAGGGCAGAGTACAGCAGACTAATGAAGCATTTGAAACCACCTCCTTGCATTGCATCTTTTCACCCTGGTTTATCATGATTCAAAGCTAGCATTCTCAGAGACAAATACCAGATCCTACATACCCATGGTTAAAGAAGCAGATGCTGCAGGAACTAGAAGCAGCCACAGCAGGCTTCAGAATGGTGAGCAAGTACCAGCAATTGGATGTACCCCTAACACCTGCAATCCAAGAAGTCAGGCTTACTGCTGGCCTGGAGGACAGACTAGCAACTGTATCTAAACAAGCCTGGATAAAACAATAGTAATTGAGGGCAACAATAATATACACATACCGAAATACCCACAAGCTCTAATTAATGTTGATATTGATGTGAGTACTTTTCTATTTTCATTCAAGAGCACTTCAGAGATAAGAGCTGCGGAGAACAAAAGATCTGCAACCTCTCCACTGAATTTACCTGTTTGTACTTCCACCCAGGAGACTCTATTATTCACATTTTAGCCTGCAGAACAAAAGCACTGAGGTATTTTGAAGAACTGAACCCCCAGTTAAGAACGCTGGCACAGCTCCTGACTTTTCTGCACTGCCATTTAAAGTACTTTCTTCAAGATTATCTTATCAAACCTTTGAGCAGAAGTACTACATAGAAAACCACAATCTGAAATCCAAATCCCAAACAGAACTGGGCAGTAGGGAACCAGCAGCCAGCTGTATGTCAGCCCTGTCAGCAGCAGGACATCGCTGCTGAAGGCCAAGCAAGGAAAGGACGCAGGCTTGTCATTAGTAATAAGATTCTGCAATGCAGCCACGTGCTACCAGCTCTTGGTCATTTTACTACCCTCAATGCAGTAAGGAAGATTTAGACACTTACTAAGCAATTTCCAGTCACTCTGTTTAAGATGATGGCAACTAAGCAGCACCACCTCAAAAAAAACCTCTTGACTTCAATTTTTCTTCCTTCTACGTACATTCTCAACTTTCTCTTCTCCCTCTCTCCTTTCTCACTTGTTTGAAGGGTTGGGGAGAGAGAGAAGGAAGGTCAAAGTAAAACAGTAGTCACAGCACCAATAAAATACTTCCTTTTACCAACTCCATATGAAATCATTTTACGTTCCTCTCACACCTGTCTTGCCCATTTCAACAGAAGACCTTGCAGCTGATTGTTATCACCTAGATTTTTGCTACCTGGTACCGCCTAAGCAGCATGATTTTCAGTTTACTTTTAGTACTACCTTTAATGCTATTCTGAACTGAACCTGAGAAAGACACCTGGCAGCAAGAGCCCCCATACTTTTCCTTAGGGCTCAGCAAAGCATTTTGTACCTTTTCTCAGCATCCCACAAGCACAATCACTGCTCTAGACAAGTAGTCAGATAAGACCCTCTAGTGTCAGAAGAGGCTTATAAAAGAACTCATTATATTGAAAGACAGAAGTTAGAGTGTTGAGACCAGAGAACCCTCTTTCTTCTCATCTCCACCCAGTTCTGTGTCCAGCTAAAGGAGACCGCTTTGCTAGGACAGGTACTTCACTTTGATTCTCTGCTTCTGGCAGCCCCATCATTAGTTTGCACACTGGGACGAACTCAAGCTGCTCAGTGCCTTATGTCAAATAACAAACATCTCCCCAGACAGAAGCTTCTCAGCCTCTCAGGGCCCCCCTTTCAGTATCCGATCATCTCCAAAATGAAGATATTTTCCCTACTAGAATTTTCCCTGACACAACTTAGAATCATAGAATCATTCAGGCTGGAAAAGACCCTTGGGATCATCGAGTCCAACAATCCCTTGGGATCATCAAGTCCCACTTGGCCCTGTTGCTCCTTTAAGGACCTGATGTCCATAAGAAGGCAAACCAAAACCACCAAAAAAACCCCAGAAGCCAATTCTAAGACAACTCTACAGACTTGGACCTAGTTGGGAACTAAACAGATCATCTTAGTGCTGTTCTGTATAAACCAGCAACCTCAAAAACTTTTAGGAACTGAAAAGAAACTGCACCGAGAGCAAACTTGGTCCATCATCAGTTTTACTGTCCCTTCCTTCACCTCTGTAGCCAGCCACCTCAGCTTCGAGCCTGTCCTTGCTTCCCGCACAGTGGCGGCTCTTCTCCTGTCACCCGCACCCTCTCCCCGGTCTCTCTCGTCCTCTGTCCCCGGTCCCACCGAACCGCAGGCTGCCGCCTCCACCCCTCACCCCTTCCCTCCCTCCCTCTTCCCCACCGCCCCTTTTTGCGCTTCCCAACACAGGACACTTTGTTTTCCCACCTTCGCGACGTGTTCCCACCGCGGAGCCCAGCTCCTGCCGGAGCAGCCCCCTCCCGAGCCCGCCGGCCCCGCGGGGGAAGCGGGAGCCCCCGCGGCGGCTGCCCGAGGAAGCGTCAGCGCGACTG
>VZZY01017383.1:46537-64679 GCA_013400335.1 Eurystomus gularis
CGGGGCTCCGGGGGTCGCTCGGCGGCCGGCGCGGGTGGTGTCAGCGCGGGGGGGCTGTTCCGGGGAGCGGAAGGGAAGGAGAAGCCGAAAGTGGCCCCGCGGTCCTGTCCCCCAGCTCCCAACTTCTGGGGTTGGGTTTTTTTTTTTTCACTCGGTCCGGGCTTGGGCCTCTTGGTGGCCTTCACGCTGTTCGTGACGTCCAAGCTTTATTAGTTTTTAATAACGGTAAATGCAATTATCCCGTTATAACATGAATTCGCGGAGCTGCACGTCAGATCAGAGCTTGGTTTCCAAGTTAAGTCAGGGCACAAGTCAGTCCTAGCAGTAGTATGACGTGTGAATGTGGAGGATTTAGAATACTTCCTTGCCTAGCACAAGAAGACGCTGAATCTGCTTTGTATTAGGTTAATATTTTTTGTCCTTATTTATTCACTTTGCACCGACTAGTGAAACTAAACCTTCACTAAATCGCGTATATTTGGTGAGATTGTACCCTAGCATCTGGAAGAAGAAAGCGTACAGACCCTAGCAGATGTAGCAGGAGAGCTCAAAATTGAATTGGGAACTGGAAGAAAGGTCTCATGTTGATCTGTTAGATGCTCCTGGAATAGAAAGAAGTTAACAGCTTAAATATTAATGACGTACGTTAATTTCAGATACAACACAGCATCAGCATGATGCTGTGGGAATGTAACTAGTCAGTCAGAGCACCAATGCTGTGAGATCACAAAATCATGAAATTCCTCAGGGTGTGAATTGCCAGGACAGCAATTACATCTCAACGGCTCACTCCGAGCAGAAATAATTTGCCGTGGTGGTTTGGTTGACTGAAGGCTGAAAAGATACTTCCTTCAGCTTTTCTAAAGTAAGAGAAAAAAAACCTACTCCCAGAGAGGAGAGAAAGAACATACATTTTGGGTTGTTAAAAGAGATGATCCCCAAACATCCCAAGTTAGTTGTCTGCTTCAGGTGATGTTTTTTGTGTCGCTCCTCGAGATTGCTTCTTTTTACTATCGCAGTAAAAGAAGTACTCTGTTCCTGTAGAATAATTACGATGCTACAGACATTGCTGGAGACTTGGGGAGCGGTGAGAAGGAATGAAGAATAAAGATCTAATTGAAAAAGCACATTCAGCCACAGCAATGTCACCTGGAACAATGAAAACACTTTGTGATTTTTTTAAGAAATCGGTGATCCCCTGGGTTTAAAAGAGTAAACCTGTAGCTAATGTTTGCCTCAAAGAGATGAAGATAATGAGACAGGGAAAAGCCTGCTCATTTTGCCTGAATCTGTATTTTTGTGTGTGTGCTAAGACAAATTACACATAGATATAAGAAACTTCTGTAAAAAATTACATTTCTGTTACCTGCAGTTATCACACATCCTTGAAGGATGCAACCAGAGAGATCTGCAATACCAGACTGCTGAGAAATGTGACTAGGAAAACTAACAGGTGGCTGTTAACTATATTATGTGGTTTGACTCCCCTGAAAGACTAAGAGAGGACCCTGCTCAAGTCTGGTTCCACCTCACAGGAATGTTTTACTTGAAGCCCAACACCTGATCACTTTTGGGAGTGCCCATGGGCTGGCCTTACTTCCGGAGGCCTGAAGACCATGCATGTTACATCTGCTTTCAAAAAACAAACAAAAAATCCACTGGGCAACTAAGCAAAATATCCTCCAGCTTCCTTCAGGCCAGGCAAGGGAAACCTTTATTTAAAGGGAAAGTAGTGCCTTCCACCTGGATAGCACCACCAGCCTTAGCAGGGTGCACCTGCTTCACATGCAAGTCTCTACTGCTTTTTATCGTTTCTGTACCAGGTGTATTAAGTTCTCCAGTTAGGACTTCTGCTCCCAAGATGACGTCCAGCACCTGTGCGCAGCAGGGCACTTTCACAAGAGCTTAGCAGGCTTATGTCTCTGTTGAAAAGCTCTATCAGGGCTATGAGAGTGACATATATCACTTTGGAAATTGAGGTATTTCTTTGGAATAGTTCTGCTTTTCAGAAGTAATCCAAGGTAACTCTTTAGGTATGATGACATCACATGCTAGTTTTATCTACGGGAATGTTTTTGGAGGAAAAAAAATGGATCAGAGTAAACAGGCTTGTTTTCATTGTGCCCATTAAGCAATTAACAGATTTCAGAAGACTGAACAAATCCTGTCGATTTACATCATGGTAATAGAAGACAGTCCATTTTCCTAGAGATGGAAAGGTATTTATCCAATAAATTCAAATCTTTTGGAGGTGAAATACTGATGGAAGTTGTCTCTAAAACCTGGGACTACTGGATTTTTGTTATATTTATTCATGGTGTTATGCATACTAAAACTTGACTTGATCTTTTAACAGTGTTAATGTAAGAAATGAACAGTTTGAAAATAGCCAACTGAAGCATTAAAATGACGCTGTCCGAATTTGAAAGGAACTGGGGTCCTTTCAGTTTGAAAAATACAATACAAATGAGTTGAGGAAGCTTTTTTCAACTTAAGAATTTTGTTTGTTGAGGCAAACACCTCTTTTTCTGTAGCTGAAGGACTGCAAATGCTATTTAAAATGCAGGACTTTGTAACTTCTCTCTTGTGCCTTTACCTCTAGGTTGGACTAAACCTATGTGTTAAGGAGAAGCTACCCTGCAGTGGCACTGCAACACAGGGATTATTGGACTCCTGTGACCACTGAGCAATATTAATGCAATTTACTATATTTTGAGGGCAAAAATGCATTTTGAAAAAGCTCAATGTCTCTTGTAATAACCTCCCCTGATAATACTTTTCTGTGGGAACAGCGTTACTGGTGGCTTGCCACGGGAGAGAGACAAAGCCTTTGCAAGGGTTCAGGCTCTCTATGACCCGAAAACTACGACCACTAGCCTTGTGCATGCAGAAAGTAACATCCCTGTCCCACTTGAGACTGAATGCCTTGTCTCTGAAACTTTCTAAAGAGAAAAATCTGTTTCATGGAGAAGCTGCGTGTTTCTGCTGTGACATTTGCTCAGTAACAAGACATTTTCCCAAGCTGCCTTAGGCAGTATCCTGAAGAATGTTACCCATTTTCAGTGCAAGTTACACAGTTTGGGCTTCTCCATGACAAGTAATTATTGGCTTTTATAAACATCATTTTTTAGTGGGATAGATACATAAAATTCTCAGACACAACTGCAGTGCAAATAGATCTAAACCCTTAGTGGAATTTCATTCCTTTCTACCTTGTTTATGTATGTTTGAAGTTGCAGGGTACAGGGTTGCAGAGATTTGGAGAATGGTTTACCTAAACTCTGGACCTATATGAAAAACTGGGGGAGTTGCTGCCATGTACAGTGACTCTGTAAGAGTTGCTCATGTGCCAGAAAGGCTGTTTGCTATTTACTCTTGTCTTCTGTAACTGTAGGGTGCTGCAGCAGTGAATACACTCTGGCTTATTTTTTTCTCTACAAAGCCAAGAGCAACTGTCAGTAAAGATCTTTACAAGCTCAATAAAAGCCGAAGTGTCTGAGCTGCGGACCAGAATCTATGAAGTTATTCAAATAAATCACTGAGAAATTTGAAATACGCATGCAGGAAAGGAAGTAGGAGAATTTTAGTGTTAAATCATTGAATGTGGACAGTGTTTGTAGAATTTTAATTCATATAGATACCTACTCAACTAGAATAAAAGTTAATCTAAGCTGAATCCTTCTGTAGATGATCTGGAAGAAAAAAAAGGCAGCTCTGAGCAGTATTATACAAAGGAAAGTTACAAACTTAAGCTACAACTGCAATTACAAGCACATTGGTGTCATCTTGTCTTGGAGCTATGTATACTTTAATGTCTTTAGAGAAATGAAATCATCTGAATTGTACCATGGAATCTGGACTTTGGGAAGTAGGTAACTTATGCATCTTAGAAGAAGAATTTCTTCTGGTTACTGGCCATAGTACACATGCATTAAATTCATTATTTTTAGTTTAGTGCTTTTAAGCGCTAATTGCTCTGCTGCTTAAGTTACTGGGCCACATGTAGGAGAATGTGCTCAGTATGTGTAATGTCTCATGGTAGCTACGCGGTGCTTGGAGTGCAGGGGTTGAAATCACCCACTGTCCTATAATGCGGAGTATTGTAGATGCAGACTCAGAGTGAACGAACGTAAGTTGTTACTAGTTTGCAGTTCCAGACCTAAAGGCCTGGTTGTATGTAAATACACAAAAAGAACAGGTAGTGCTTGAGCAAAATGGACAGCACCATTTTTCAGCAATCAAATAGGATGGCTTGTACACTTTGGGCTATATAGTTTTCAATGACAACAAATAAATGAGAGCAAAGTTGGTGGGGTTTTTTGGTTTTGTTATTTAAGTGAAGTTTTGTAAACGAAATGAATGGAAAGAGCTGTATCTGCTGCTGGGGTCTAGCTGCCTTCTGGAGTTTATTCTATATAATGATTGTATGGAGGGAGTGACTTAGGTATTTAATTTCAATATGAAGCTTACGTTCTCTGTCTTATAAAGAAGAAATTGCTTTAAATCTTTTCCATAAAATGTTGTTGAAAGATTCATGTGGCCCTGTGTTGAGTAATTTGTGAATCTGACCCGGACATTCCTATATTTACAAATCTAACTTAGAAGTATATAAACATAAAGGTTATTTGTGGTTATGTAATATAATAGGAAACAAACTTTTTTTTTTTAAATAGAGTTTGAATTTCTTACCACAATCTCTGTCTCCTAATTCAAATTTCCTAATTAAAAATCCCCTGTTCAAGAATGCTTTGTTAAGAATTGTGTTTGGATTATAGAAGGCTGCTAGGATGAACAAAATGAAAAGATGGTAGCCCAAAGGAAATGATGGTAAGAAATACTCAGCAAAGCATTCAATTCCTCTCCTCATTTTTCACAAGAAGAAAGTAGGAAGCTATGAATCACAGAACAAAGGAAGGCAAGAGTAAAGGCAAATTATTTTTTATTAAGTATTACTCTCCTCTCTCTCTCTTACGTAATGGTATCTTTTTCCTGTGAGGAAATTATTTGGAAATCACTCCATTCACTATCTGCTCACTAAGGGAAACCTTGATACAGAAAACTGCCTTGTACAGTTTGATAAACATCTTGTGCAATGAGCAGAACACTGGTCTTTTCCAAAGAGACAGAGATGATTTCTGTCTACTCTGCTGCTAGATGCCTGGTAGGAGGACTTGGATTCCCTCAGTAAAAGGCTTCCCAAATGCTGAGAGAAGCATTTAGTAGCCTGTCTGCAGCATCTGATGGGTTTTTTTTTAATTCCCTTTGAAGAGGGACAGGATGTGTCTCTTGAGAAAGAAGCGATATCTTATAGTCTAGCATTTTGTATCAAAAAATATTCCCTGGATGAATGAGTGAGATGGAGAACCTGTTTCACAGGTTTCACATGTGCTATCATTGCTATGACTAAAGAGAGAGACAAGGGTACTGTTTGCATCAAATTCTCTAGATCATAAAATATGTAGGTTAAATCCTTTCCATTTCCATGGCCACTTACTTTACAGTAATTTTACTTTTTGTGCTCATGTGCCCAGTGAGAAGGAAATCACAAACTGTTAATCACAGTGTCTTTTGAGGCCATACCTTTTCACATCATAAACATCCCTCCCCAAAAGAGGGTGACCCTAACCATCAGTCATTTCCATTGCTGTACAGCAGCCTGCTCATAACTCATCTGAAGCTGCAAGAATGAAGGGCAATTACATGTTTCATGCAGTTCTCTGAATTACCGTGTCTGTAAGGCACATAATCATTCTGCCTAAACTATCTGTTCACAGAAATCATGCTTTGGTGATTAGCCAGCAGACTTTGAGAAATTAATATTAGGAGTTTTAATTAGTTAACCTCTTGAACAACCATCTGACTAATCTGAATATCAAATATAAACACCGGTAGGAGGAATTACTGATTAGCGAAAAATATATGCACGAAGCTGCAAACAGTTTATCTGTTAAGACTGCTTTAGGAAAAAGAAGCATAAGGTGAATTAAAGGAGTCAACCTGTTGATGTTGTAAACATTAGAAGCCTCAGATCCAAAAGCACAAGTCCAGGAGCTGGGGCAGGGGGAAAGGCAAGCAGTCAGAGATGACATTCTTGAACTTCAGATTTTGTCCTAGAAAGAAAGGAAGGTAGTTTTTTCCTAATATCCACACTCCCCTGGAGCTGAATGAAGCTTGGGGGGAGAAATACTGATAACTATATGTTAATTAAGGTAAACATTGGAACTGACATTATGGATAAATCTGGGATGAAATCTCAGCATTTCTGAAAAATGATAAAATAGTTTTGCTAAAGATTGAACCTCACCTGAATGCGGTGAAGAATATCTTAATAATAATAAATACAAAAATGTAAAAGGCAAGCGATGGGTCTATTGGCAAGATAAGAATTAAGTTAAAGTCTCCAAAAGTGGACTTTTAACTGGCAGAACAGAACTGCTAATCCTTTTAAACATTTGGAAATGTCATATTTCAAGTATTTGTCTTTTTTTAATAATCTGTTAAATGTGTGTTTTGCTGACACGGCATTCCTGCCTTTGTCAATTCAGGCACCACAATACTGTCTCACAACTCAAACAGCAGTATCTTGAACGGCAAATGATCATAACAAGGTTCAGGAAGTAACTTCTTAAATAACTTGAAAAAAACTATGTTAGAGTTAATTTAGGGATTTAATTGCTTGTTGCAATATCCTGGATGTATAGAGCATTCCTGGGAGTGAAAGGTCTTCAGCTGAAGTCATGAATTCCTATAGATTATGTCAGATGGGAAAAATGATTTGTGATGATTCAAATAATTAGCTGCACCTTGTTAGATGTTTGAAGAGCTGGCTGTAACCAAATGGTCAGAACACTATCCATGTATGACTAGGACAGAGAACTGCTTTGTGAATATTCTTAAAGCACAGAGACAAAAAAGGACTCTTCTGAAGAGGTAGTAGATTGTTGCTGTCACAAAACATAGATTATTTCCATAAACTAACTAGAAAGCTGTATGGAAATTAACATTCATTGTAACCTGGAAGTAATGAGCTAATGAATGGTATTGAGGAAACAACAGAACAAACCCCTAGACAGGCTCAGAGAAAATGGGAAATGGTCATTGGACTCTGACGAAGAAAGGAAAGAGATGCTTTCAAGAATCTGATGTAATACATGAAGTAGGAGAGATCAACAATATACTATTGATCTCTATTCTTGATATTATACAGGATGGAGAATAAAATAATCTTCAGTGTTTTTCTATAACAGCACTCATTAATCTGCACCTTCCCTGCTATTTTCCTCACAGACTTTCACTTGTAAGTGTGGCAATGCAGATCTTCCACCTGTGGAGGCATTCACTGGGTTACTACACATTTTTTTCCCCACTCTAATTAAGCAGTAAATAAATTTCTTAATTTGCTTTGTGTGTGCACCTTTGCTCCACTTATTAAACTGTCTTCATCTTGGCTCAAGTGTTTTCAGCTTCTGCTCTTCCAGTTCCTTCCCCAGCCTGCTGGGGCAGGCGGGAGTGAGCAAGCAGCTGGGGAGACACTTAGCTGCTGGTCAGGTTCAACCCACCACAAGTACTGTCACCAATTTCTTGATTATTTGGAGCAAAATCTCTCACAGTTGCACAGTCAGATTTTTTTTTTTCCTTTTATGCAGATAGGTAGTTCTGTGGTAAAACTTTTTTACAATTTATGTGTATTTTTTGTCTAACACTTTAGTTCATTTGTTGTATTTGTATCTAATGGAGTGTATGGAGGAGAAAGAAGAAACGTTCTACTTAATTGCATTTGGAGATCCTTCTTTTTGTTACTCTGCTCATAATTTTCTGTCTATGTATTGTTATTTCCTATATGCCATGGCCTTTCTGCAAGCGGATATCCTGGGATGGCGAACTCCAACAGAAAGCCATAGGATTCTAACTCTAAGAGCCTTTTACCATCTCACCAGATGCCCCAGGACTTCATCAAGTAGTAGCTCCGCTTTGCCGCAGCAGATCCATTTCATCACTCTTAAACTGCAAAAGGAAGAACTAGCCCAGTCAGGGAGTGTCAGTGAAAAACTATGTTGCCAAATAAAGGTCTCTGAAGGAAGAAAAAATTTTATGGAGATTATTAAAGAGGTAGTGCAGATTGCATAGCTTGTTTACATGCACAGAATTAGTTTAATACTAATAATGTCTGGAAAATTCATGGATGTTCATCAGGTTAATCATAGAGTAATGCTGTGATAGCCACTCCAAGGATTCCAGCCTGTATTTTAGAGCTAAAATGAGGTGCAGGAAAATAATTGTACTTGTAGTTAATCTGGTTCTGTATTTTAATTACAAACCCATCCATATTAAGTAGTTGGCACTGATCTATTTCTGTAGCTTCTGTGGTCCCACACAGCTAAACTGGACAGAGAACATACTAGTCTCTGTCAGATATTCCAGACACAAACATTCCTGGTGTAGTTTTGCTTAGTCTATATCATTTAACAAGAACAAGTGAATCCTGAGAAACCCCAAGCAAAAAAAATATGGGTCAAGTGTACTTTTCTGTAAATATAAAGTTTCCTGCAGTCAAAGAAAATAATGTATATTTCACGCATAATCCAGGAATATTTTGAAACTTGTATCTAGGAGAACTTAAATTTTGTTACATTCTATATTGTCTTGTTGTCATCATATCTCACGGAAACACCAGCTAAAAGTTGTACATGAGAAAGAATGTGAAAAAGCAAAGTTTTTCTTTTTTAAGTTTTAACACTTTATTTTTTATTAGTTGTATTATTAAGGCAAATATTCTTTTTTTAAGTAAAAGAATGGAAACATCAAAGGCTACAATCAGTGAGCTTCTTTTGAAAACTTTAAAACTATCACAAAATAGCCAAGACAAATTGAATTTACTGGAAGCAGAAAAAATTCATTTCAGTCTTGGCTTAATGAAAGTTCTAGTACAATGACCAATAGCCACTAGATAAAAAGCATTAGAAGAATCACACATGTAATTGGTCACATGTGCTATATATTCTGTTTCTGTTATGGTATGAAAAACAGTTTACTTGATGTCACACAGGAGAGCCACTCCTCTCAGTATCCAGTGGTCTGGAGACACTACTGTCCTTAAGTAGATCACTGTAATGTAGTTGAGATCTGTCCTTTTGGGGTTCTTGTAAAGGGGACAAACATAGAGCATAGGATCCTTAGGACCAGTTGTATTAACAGCAAATATATGCACCACAGGCAGCTGGACAAAGAGAGTCTTTGGTGTAGACTCAATGAGTTTGCTGTTTTGCCTGTCCCAGCCTGCACCTTCCAAGTATAGGCCATGGATATATACTCCGTCCTGTGCAGAGAGTAAGCAGATACATCACACAAAATAAAGCATCTCTTTTGTAAAATGAGTAATTGGCTTAAAACGTTAAAAGGAATATATGTTTTATAGTTAAAAATATCTGACATTGAATCTTTGCAAACTAATTTTAAACTACAATATCATCCTTTTTCAGAAGATAATGCTATTGAAATGGATGGCAATAAAAGTTGTTTAATAAAGCCTGTACACAAACAAAATTTAATCTAAAGTTTACTATAAATTCCAAAAATCAAGAGGTTGTACAATGAAATGGTTCTTTTAATAAAATATTTTTGTAACCGCAAAATAAAAGTTAAAGTCTTTGTATTTATCTTATATGCTGAGAAAGAAGTGAAGACAACAGTAACTTTTTCCCCTAGTAATCCAAAATGACTGAATGGTACACAATAGAAATTAAATAGTGAAATTAATACTGAGACATCTTTGCGTGTCATACATACAGAAGGAGGTGCTGTGATTTCTTCTTTGTTTTGCTTTAGCACTGTGTTATGTATTGTAACTGTATCTAAAGCCCAGCCTTTATGTGCTCGAGTTGCTTCTTGTCTCATTGCTGTCAGGAACCCTTGAGAAATTAAGACAGAGATTTAGTATGTATCTCATACGACAAAAACCATCTTGCTCGGTTATCTGTATGATAGACAGATATTCAGAGTTCTATTGAAAATGAGCACGCTGGCTAATGATAGCAAACTTTAATTTGGAACCAAAAAATAGGAACAAAAGTGGCACAGACTGCATTACAAACACACAAAATATTTTTAAATGGTACATAAAATAATATACTTTTTTTTAATGCTGAATTGTTCAGTTAACAAATGTTTACTCAGGATACTAACTTACAAATTAGCATTAGGCAATCAACTACAGGATCTATGATAGAGATTTATTTTGAGAAGGGAAGACAGACAAGATAACTATTATGTGAGCTGTTATTTATGTAAAGGCACCTTAGGAAAAAGGCATTTTTTTAGTGAAAGACGTAGAAAAATGCAATAAATTTCACTAATGGAAAACAGAAAATGTATGTCTGAATGCGACAACAAAAATGAATAAATGAGTGTGGGGAATTTAGAGAAGGCAGTGTCTATGAAGGATGAAAAATTTATGGTTTGCTAGTGAAGAAAACGGAATCCTGGACAGAAATGAAGGTAGAGGATGACACAAACAAGCAATGGGTTAGGTGATTTTTTGAGTTTTGTTTTGAATAGAATTTACAGAGGTTTGCAATAAAAAAGGTTTGAGGTAAAGGGCCAAATAGCATAAGCACAAGATGACAAATAACTGTTTAGCAAAGACATTTGGATGTGTTATAAAGGAGAAAGCCATAAAAATGAAACACTTGCAGAAAATACCTGCATAAGCATCTTAGAAGATGACAATGCAGTCACCAAAAAAACAACAGACACTATTTTAAGGTGGTTGAAGAACTACTCGGAGTTGTCAGAAAGAGATTGAGATGAAGAGAGAAAAGTTAACAACAGAGAACTGCATACTTAAGAGTGAGTACTGTAAAGACTTAAACATGAAATGGCATCAGCTCCTTCTTGATAAAGGAAAACAAGAGTAGCATTTTCTGGGCTGTCAGGTATCCACAAGGAGGAGAAACCACCAAATGAAATACTGACAAGCCAGGGGGGAAATCATGAAAGTACATGGGCATGCAGTAGAAGACAGCATTTCAAGATTTAAGAAGTAGTTTAACATACTAATTAGGACAAAGCCAATTAGAAGCTATTTGTCATAGCTAAAATATTCATATGTGATGTAAATGCAATTAATGTAGTATTTGAACATGTATTGATTTCTCAAATACTGTATATTCTGATAAAAATAAAACTGTTATTTAGGCTTCTAAATTTTACTAAAAAATAATTATATCTCTGTAATATGATATTTGGTTTTCATAAGCCTGTTCATTCCAAGTACCATGTTTATTGAATAGAATCCTGCACCACCGTTAAGATACATTCTCCCTTAATAATATTAACTTATAGGAGACAAACACTGATGATGCTAAAAAAATCACAGCAGGTTTAAATACAATTATTGGTGTTACTTTATAGTACTGTAGAGCCACTGAACTGATGTGGTGGGTTAACCTTCGCTGAGTGCCAGGAGCCCACCAAGCTGCTCTGGCACCCCTCCCTTTCCTCTCCCTCCTTAGCAGAGCAAAAGTGGAAGGAAAATAAGATGGGAAAACAAAGCCCTTGTGGGTAAAACGAGCAGTTTACTGATAACGAAGCAAGCGAAGCAAATCCATGTGCAGAAGCAAAGGAAAACAAAGATTTATTCTCTATTTCCTATCAGCAGGCGATGTCTGGCCCCTTCCTGGGAAGCAGGGCTCCAAGACGTGTAGTGGTTGCTCCAGAGGACAAAAGAATCATCCCCCTCCTCCTTTTCCCTAGCTTTATAGTTGATCAGACATCACATGGTATGGAATCTCCCTTTGGTCAGTTTGGGTCAGCTGTCCTGGTTGTGTCCCCTCCCAAGACCTTGCCCACCCCATCCCACTGTGGGGGGGGGGAATGTTGGGAAGAGCCTTGGTGCTGTGCGAGCCCTGCTCAGCAGTAGTCACAACACGGGTGTGTTATCAACACCCTTGTAGCTCCCAGCACAAAACGCTGCACCATGAGGGCTGCTGTGGGGAAAATCAGCTCAGCCAGACCCAATACAACTGGTAAAATACATTCCTCATATTTTAACATTATAATGTATTTGCCAATGCTATGATAGATTTAGAGTTTGATTCACCAGTGCAATCAGTCTATATTTTCCTGCAATGGCAGCACAGGGTAGTCCAATTTCTGATTTGCCTGACACCAGCCAATTTTTAAACTTTACTGTATGATTTGATATACTCAGAATTTCCTCGGGAGTGGTATTATGAATACAGTAACTATACTTTTCCCACCTCTAGCCATGGAACATCTTTTGTGCTTAGCAGACTTCTTTATCAATCTACAGGACAATTTTTTTGGAACACAGAGGTTGAAGCAATCATCAAGTTTAAGGCCACCTGCGTCTCAGGTTTGTTTGCTATTGGGCTTAATAGTTTCTTTGGTCAAATCTGGTCCATTATCTTCCTTTATACCACCATGAGTGCTCTCTTGAATCACCAGAGATCAGTATGCTTACCAGCTGTGCCATTTATGATACAAATAGAATGATGTTTTAAGTGGCATCTCAAACCACCTTTTAATAGTAACTTGGATGTGCTCCAGGCACCTCAATTCTTTCTTAGGGCAACTCCAAAAAAGACTTTGACATTAGTACTTTCTACAGTCCTGGTCACAGAAAAGCCAGTAAGAATAGAAGCATCACAAAGTGAAGATATAAAATATTCAAGGATTTCAGAGCTTAACACTAACAAAAAAACCCCATCTCATACTTGTTACATAGGAGAAGTTTCTCACAGGAATTTTGTATAGGCAGTTGTGTAGGCTAAATAAGATTTTTCTATGAACATGCATCTAATCAGGTAACATGCTTTCGTACTCAGAGAAAGTTACAGATTTTCTTCCTCTTTCCTATACATGATAAATCTATCAAGCTATAGCAGATAATGATTGAGAATGTTTACTTATACTTTGCAGTATATCTTTGATGAATTTGAACAAACGTTCAATAACCTGTGAAATGGAAACACTGAAAACTACAGTTTGATGATTCTCTGTGAAAGGTAGTTAACTACTAGAAGTTCTGGTATAGTTCCATGTTCATAGAATCATAGAACAGCCCAGGTTGAAAATGACGCTGAAAGATCACCTGGTCCAGCCTTTCATGGGAAAGGGAACCTAGATGAGATTATCTAACACCCTGTCCAATTGCATCTTGAAAACCTCCAGCAACAGGGACTGTGCCATGTCCATGGAGAGGTTGTTCCAGTGAGTGATTTCTCTTACTGTAAAAATATTTCTGCTGCTCTTTTACAGCACATAAATAACATCTTGCTCTAGATTAAAGATCTTTGATTGCAATTTACACTTTGGAATAAGTTAAATAGTTTGAAACCACAGGAACAGAGTATTATTTTCTTTAAAGGCTGTATCATATCATGCTACAATACGTCAACAAGATAAAACATTTTATTTGTTAACTACATGACCTGTGTTTACAGGTCAGACTAAAGGACCATCTGTACAAGCATCCTATCTCTGACACTAGACAAAGATGGATGCTTAGTTAAATAATATTACAACAGGCAAAATGACACATAAATCCTTTCCCTTCTATGTTCTTCCAGATTCTGATAATCTGGATTTTAGGAACCTCCCAACTCAAAGGTTAAGTTTGGACAGCCATGTTTATTGCTACCATTGAACCTGATTCCCCATGGCTTTGTCTGATCTCTTTTTTGAACCCATTTATCATCTTGGCTTCTATGACATATTCTGACAGCAATGAAAACATATTTTCTAGGTGTAATATTAAATTAGATATGTAGTAAAATCTATTAAATTTTAATTAAAACATTATTACTCAAGTCCTTTCAGTACCCTTACCTTGTGGATTAAAGAATCCAGTCATCCAAAACACATTTGGTCTTCCTTCATATAACCAAGCAGAGAATTGAGTATTTCTTTCCAAAAGTTGAGTAAACCAGAAGCCAAGTGTTGAACAATCCCAGGATACTCTTTTCCATACTTGAGGAATTCGAGCATCATACATATTATCAAGTACATCTTTCAAATTCTGAAGAAATGAAATTATAATACATGAACTAAAGTTATCAAAGTAATAGTATAAAACACAGTATTCCATGTGTAGTAAATATGCTTTACTTGCCTCACTCATAACAGTAGTTCCTTCTATGGCTAATTTAAGATCATTCAAACTGTTGCGGACTATTGTGATCACCTTTTGCATTCTGTCAATTTCTTGTTGAAGAAAAATATTCATAGAGTTAAGTTGTCCCATTTTAGTTAAAGCTTTTACCTAAAATACAGGATCACAGAAGAAGGAATTTAGTTAAATCTGAATTGTTGAAATACTGTTGTCATACATAATATCCTACCTTTCTTGTGTTCAGAAAAGTAAATAGTAGACTTGTACTTCACATTATTAAACTAACATTTATGCCCTTAAAAACTGCAGTTTTTATTTTTAATTTTTGTCTCATAGTACCCAATTACTCATGATTTTGCTAGAATAGGACTTCACCCAGAAGGCCCAGGAAACTGCTGTCACAACAGGTCAAGACTGACTTTTTTCTGTGTTTTCACGTGCAGCTTTGGAAGCCAAGCATAGTCTCCATGACATATCTCCACAATCAATTGTTAGATGTCTTGATTTTAAATAAAAAAGCCTCATATTGATTCATGCTTATAGCAATAAAGATGCTGGTTCCTTGCTTAAATCTGCTAATAGCTATACAATCTTTCTTTACAGTTCAAGGTTTTGTTTTTGGAATAGCTTCTGTGAAAACTCAACAGAGAGAACAGTAAGAAAACAACTAAGATTAGGTTGCCTCATGAGGTATGTAATCCGGAGGAAGTTTCTCTAGCATGTCTTCAGCTAAATGATAAACAATTGCTTCACGAGTTTCTCCAGATCCTGCACCACTTTCTTTAGGCTGAATGTTGGTAATAGTATCTAGAATATCAGCTGCTGTATTACTTTGGTATCTGAAAGGATAAGAAATACATTATAAATTACATAGGATATTTTAATAATTAAATGATACTTTGTAGAACACACAACTTGAAAGTTGAGAAAAAACATACTGTGTCATCAGGTTAAATCAAAACTCCCAGAAGCATTTGTTTTCCTTTGCATCCTGCATCAAGCTGAACATACAGATCATGAAGAATGTTTGGTTTACCATGGTTGTAAAGAATATGCACTTCCCTCTACACATCCTGTTACACACTTGCTGTTTTTCTCCTTCAGGGCTAAGAAGGAGTTCTGCAAGCTGAGAATGTGAAGTGGCAGAAAAACCTGTCATACGATTTCCAGGGATTTTGAGGAGAGGGAAGAAAAGGGCATGTGCCTGATAAGGACATCAAAGCAGCTTTGCTGGGAAGAAGCAACAAAAGTTTTGTAACGAGGAAGACTATTTCCCTCATTTAGTTGCTCCTTAAAAGTGGAGTGCAGAAGAAGAAAAAGGTGGGGGCATAACTCTGCAAGCTGCCCCTTTATTAATTACTAAATTCACTCTGCTAAGGTATTTTGGGATTAATGATAAAAGCTGCTAGATTTACAATGTTGGACATTAAAACCTTCTATTCCATAGTACAGCATGGGCGGTGCTAATGTAAATTTATTTGCTGAGTCAATAGAAAAAAGTGAATTAAATTCATGTGGCATTCAATGATAAAAGATAGTAGACCACATCAGTCCTTCAACATAAGGAGGATTATAGGAGTACTTTTGTTACAGTGCTATCTAGTGGCATAGAGCTATGAGAAGCAATAAAAAGGAAACGTAACAGTGTATTTGTTGGTACTGCAGTGCTGGCATTGCCTACTTGGACCTTATGGAATCAGCATACCACAAAAGTCTGACAGAACATAAATTTATACCTACTCAAAACATGATTTTACATGTCAGTTTTACTTTCAACCTTCAAAAATCCATCTCCTTCTATTACTTTTTCATATATAATTATACAAAAGACATGAAACCAAGGACTGTGCCACAGGATAGAACATGTGAACTCCTAAGGCATCTAAACTTTGGAGACAGTATTGTAAGACTACGGAAGCTAGATACTGCAGCATTTCAACCTAACCTATTTGTGAATGCCATTATAAAGACTGTAAATCAGAAAAATAGAATAAATCCTACTGGCAGATTGCTTCTAGGAGGATGTAATTTCTGCTTTGCGATGAAGGAAGGGTGGGGCTTTAATGGTTTTTAATAACCCTTTACTTTAGTCTCAAGTCTCTCAAGCTTTTTTCCATTTATGGCCCCATTTAGAGATGACGGATTTATTCAAGACCACATATGAGCAGAAAAGGTGGATAAAAATCAAATTTCTCTTGGAGTCATGGCTTCATTCCTAATTTAGATGACATACTGGTGGTTGTAACCTTTACTCTGGGTCTTGCTGATCTAATGACTTGTGATAAAATAGAAGTGAATCTTCTTCCTCACATTGCAAGTATTGTTCTTCCAATACTGCCGTCAGATTATTCTACATGGAAGGAGTAAGTCCCATGATTATTACATCAATGAAATTATAAAATTACAGAATTATAGAAATGGCCCTTCCCCAAATATAAACAAAAATGAAACAATTTTAAAAAGAAGGCAATATGCTCTTCCCCAATATGCTTTTGCAGAGAACAGTTTTTGAAAAATAACCTCAAAAGGCGCAGAATCCAAGGTAATACTCCTTTCTTCGATGACACAAGCTAGGAATCTTCTGGAGAGGATAAATTATGACCTGAAGCTTGTGTGAAGAAGCAAACATGAATAGCAATAGCAGTTTGAATAAGATGGCTTTTGTTGTAAATAAAAATAGAAAAGAAAAAAAAAGTGTCTAGGTGTGTACATAATTAAAAATAATATTCCAGTGTGGAAGTGAGGAGAAAATAGAAATAAGACATTTCATTCACATAACAGCCACATTTTTCTGGGGCTTCAGCAAACCTGACTTTCCTTTACATTGGAAATAAAATGTTGAACTATAGATGTAAACACTAGGTTTGTAGAGAAAGTACCATGATCCTGTGAAAGAAATCAGATATACACAACTGGGCATCCCACATCACATTTAGACATCTAAGTGTAGATGTCTACATAACAGCTGTCTGTCTAGCTTGCCCTTATAGGTAATGCAAAGAAGCAAGATTCAGCACGTGTATTTTAAATGTCTTCTTTGTTATCAGAGGAATTTCACTTTACAAGGATCTATTTTTCTCTGTTACAGTAAAGGAAGCCTTGCATTTCTGTAAAGGAAGCTAAAGCAATATTAAGTCAATCTCACTTACAGTGTCAATGTTGCCTAAAAGTGAGTATGTAAGATAAAACACTTTATACCTGCTTATATTGTTTGTCCCTGAAGCAATATTGAAAAGCAAATTGTGTTATATGAATGAAAAAAGTAGGAATTTTATATGGATTTTGATTTGCCCCAAAAGGTATTATTAAGAAAATTTTACTACAGAATTTGGATTCAACAGTCTATCATAGTGTGATAGCTGGAGTCTGTGCTGTCAGCAATTTTCTGTACTGGGAATTAAGACTAAGAACAAACAGCTTGACATTATCTCAGCTTTGTGCAGAAAACAGCAATATCTACTGCAATGTGGTATTCAAAACCTTACATTCATCAAGGTACAATGGGAGATTCTGCTCTATCTTCAGCTGGTTAACAACAGCTTGCAATAGCTTTACAAAAAATCCGTTAGATTTACGGGTTCAGTATGGGACCAATTGGAGAAAGGTCTTTGATGGAAGATTGTCAGAATATTCCTTGCCTGCTCAGGTACCTGTTAACTATGTTGCCTTTGCAGAGCCTGTGAATCATATAGCAAGTTAAAATCAGTCGCAACGACAAAGGTGTTAATCCCAAGCGGGCGAATGTATTGACATTCGGTAAAGTCTTACAGTTGGAACCAACAGATTTAGCTTTTGGCTGAACTGGAGAACTGTCCTGCTACACCATTGAGAGATAACGTCTTTCTTGTCCTCAGTAGTAGTAAAACGGAGAGGTTATGCCTCTCAGGCAGGATTGGTGTCAGGGTTCCAATCCTAGCAGTTAGCCTTCTGCGTACTCTGAGATGACTTGATAGGATATTTTAAGAATTTGAATGCAACTTTTTATATTGTATGGGATGCTAATCCATTTGG
>VZZY01017384.1:0-29751 GCA_013400335.1 Eurystomus gularis
TGATTCTATGATTCTGTGCTTCACTATGTGAAAATATAAATACAGCCTATGTGGACAGAACACTGAGGACTCCTTTACCTCAGCCATGCACTGGGGCGCCTTCAGGGGGAACAGGACTCCAGCAGTAGCAAAGGTTGGATGGTAAGTGAAAGGCACAGTAAAGGAAGGGGATGAAATGTGTTTTAGAGGAAACTCTTTATAAACTGAATTCTGAGTGAGTCAGAAATGGTGGCAAAAAATCTGTATCTTCACCATGCTGATAGATAGTTAGAAATACTTGAAGCCTCTGTAAAGGATTCTGAAATTTTTAAATGAAAGGTGAAATACATGCAGACAACATTACTGATACTTTTGATGGCAAAACTTAAAAAATATCTGATAACGCTTGTGTTGAAGATGATAAAAATACTGTGTAAGATCCCTGGAGAAAAGAAGACTTTGGGGATACCTTATTGCAGCCTTCCAGTATCTGAAGGGGGCCTACAAGAAAGCTAGGGAGGGACTTTTTAGAAGGGCTTGTAGTGATAAGACGAGGGGCAATGGCTTCAAACTGAAAGAGTGTGGATTTAGATTAGAAATTAGGAAGAAGCTCTTCACTATGAGGGCGGTGAGACACTGGAACAGGTTGCCCAGGAAAGCTGCAGATGCTGCATCACTGGATGTGTTCAAGGCCAGGTTGGATGGGGCTTTGAGCAACCTGGTCTAGTGGGATGTGTCCCTGCTCATGGCAGGGTGGGTTGGAACTAGATGATCTTTGAGGTCCCTTCCAACACAAACCATTCTATGATTCTATGACTCTTTTAGATTAGCACAAAATTATTCCTACAGAAATTGATACAAATACATTTTTTGTCTTCAGTGATTTTTCTGAAGAACACATTCAGAAACGTCAAAACTGGTTCTAACTATGTCAGCTCTAATTTTTGGAATTACAAGAAAAACTAAGTGTTCACTTTTTCCAAGGTTTGAACAAAGTATGTCCTGGGCTTTTCTCTTTTACTTTCTCAGCTCACTGCAACTGGACTTAAAATAGACTTGAAGTAAACAAAGCAAGCACCCTCACCATTTATTATATTAGGGGATTTTAGCACAGGCAAGCCTTGTAAAATGAGAAGTGTGTTTAAGCCCCTTGGGAGCCTGGTAGCGAGGGAAAGGTAGGCAAGATAATTATACATTTTTTCAGAAGGGGAGTGCTGTGAAATTATCAGAGCCCTTCTCAGTTTCAAAAAGACTGAAAAAATCCAAACAACCAAGAAAAATACTGGGTTTAGATGATGCAATATGAATTGCATCTTACCTGCACTGGTACTAAACATTCTCATAAACATTGTTAATTATCGGGCAATTTTACCAAACCAAAGTGATGTGTATTCAGCTGTTCTGTTAAGTAGTCATAGTCAATATTCATATCTATGATTCTATGAGTGGATTTCAGTTTTTTTCATGTGTCTTGATGCGTGGGACAACCAGCTGTAAGGAGGAGAAGAGGAGTAACTTGCACTAGCTAATTTAAATGGTTACTCAGCTATTCACTAGCCAGGAAATTTTTTTTTACTCAATATACAGGCAACACAGAGTCCTTAGGCTTTGTTTGATAGTGAACAAGAATCATGGTTTCTCCTAGCCTTAAAAAAATTCTTCTACAGCAGGAGTAATACAATTCCTTGTTCATCTGTCTTTTTTTTGCCCTCACCTTCATCTATCAATAAGAGTTGGGGTACCCTTCATTTGTCATTAGCAGACAGCCGATGCGGCAAATTGCTGTGTGTAATTAGCACCATTTCAACCCTCCTGTGAGGTTAGGAGCTGAGGAGACTGTATCCTCACCCAGGCACCTTCTGATGGCTGCACACACCCGTTTCACCAGACGAGGGGTGCAAGGGCTTGTTTCTGCACTGTGTCCCATGGGCAGCAGTGAGTTATGTTTGCAGCCTGACCAGCTTGCCACAGTCTCATCTAGGCAATTGATGAGCTGCAAGGTTGAGCTACAATAACACTAATGCTTTATTGGATGTGGCTGTCTAGCAGGTGTGTATGTAATCATAGTAAATAACATTGACTAGGAACATACCAGCATGCTCAAACTGTCACAATAAAATAACACACTCTGGTTTAGGGTGTATTTACTGTCTCTAACATTAGTTTTTACAATTGTAGCTAGGTTAATCTAATGGTATGGCTGTATACTATGAGAGGTTTCCTCTTAATATGGTAATGTATTACCTTTAAAGGCTTCTGTTATTTCTTTCACACTCTTTCCAATACTTTTGACTCCAAAGGAAACCTTTTTAACTGTTTCTGCAGTTTATAAAGAAATGTGTCCAGACATGCTATTTGTTAAAGGAATTGCATCCTGTGAGGCATCCTGGAGAATGTTCATCTTTTTAAAAGTGCTTCAGCTAAATAACACAGGTATTCAGTCTCCCTAAGTTCACTTAATGAGCCTTGTAATGCTGACTTTAAAAGAAATAGATTGTTGGAAGGAGCTGATTCCTCACCACTGTGCTGAAATTCTGGTATTTTCAGTCTGGTGCAAGATGCCTTATAAATGTTGTATCTGGACAATTCAGCATGATGCATCTAAAGACTACTCTTCTGGTTTCTTGAAAGTCTTCTCATTGCAAACCTCTGCTCCATGAAAAGACATTATGGAGGACATCTCCCTGCCCCACTCTAGTCTGATAATAGCAAAGTAGCAAAACAAAAATTGTAACTCATTTAATAAAGTTCAACTTCTATTTAATGCCTGTGGAACATCCTTGTAGATACAGGACTTTATCATGAGCAAATTCAGAATAGAGTTTTGCCTTGGAAGGTGATGGGCAGCTTTACTTATATAAGCAAAAATACAATTTCACTTCAATGTGAAAGTCATGTAGCCCACATAAATACATTGACTATCTGCTGTGTAGTTTGTGGACCGTCTGTGGCACTTCCATCCAAAGATAAAATGGTGTTCTGAGGCCAGCAAGGAAAGCAGTATTTTTTCTTTCAGAGCTGCTCCTTGGATTGGAGCAGAGCACTAGAGAAACACATGCTCTGAAGATTGCGTTCTTGTCGAATGGATTGGTTTTATCCTGTCTCCCTCAATGCTCAAATGAAAATGAGGAGTAGGATCTACAGAGATTTGCTGAAAGAATATTTGTGTTTGGTCTTAGTATGTATATGGAGGAGGCTGCCATGAAGCTGGGATGTGCACTATCAGGTTGTCTAGAAGAGGAGCTGATGAGCTGGACTCTTTTCATTAAAGTGAATGTTCTGAAATTATACAAATACACATGATTCTGCTGTGGGCACTCACAGCACTTCAGTGGTTTTTATATCCAGATGCAGCACTTACCCTCCCAGGAATCAAATCAATATTAAGCATTGTATGTGGACTTGTGTTTAGAAGACTACAGAAAAAAAGACATTTAAAGGACTAGGGAATTCTTTTTGAAAGGTCAGTTGAATGGTGGCCCTCTTTATGCATCCCAGGTGAGCAGTTTGTGATACATCCAAACTTAATTCCTCATCTGTGCGATGGGTGCTGTTTTTCTTCTGACTCTTGCAGGACTGTAAAGATCTGCGCAAAGTCTGATGTTCAGTGTGGAATGAATCATCTTTAGTAAGGTATAAATGTCTGGGAATTGAATCAGGGTGGGGTTAAGTGCAGCTTAAACTCACGTTAGCAAAAATGTATGAAACAGTGAACTGTTACAACATATTTCACAGGAAAATTCAGTGGTTCTAGCAATATACCGGTGAGGCCTGCCAACTTACAATGTTCAAAAGCTATTAATTAGATACACAAAAAGTATTAAAGTACTTAAGAATTATAATATTTTTAAAATGTGTATACATCTTCATTATTTGCTCTCTAGTTTTGAGATTTTGGTGTTCCTACTTGAAAATACCATACATGTACTTCATACATGATATCCAGAAGCTTACTTTAAAAACACTGAAAAAACACTTAAATATTAAAATTGAAAGGGAGCTGATATATAGTATAATCACATAGCTTAGAAGTTTAAGCTTGAAGAAAAATGCCAGATATTTAAGGCTCAAGAAGAATCACAGTTCTTAGTAATGTATCAAAGCAAAACTGGAAAATGCATGGCTTCATTCACTATAACGTTGCAATTGCATCGTTACTGTGCACTTAGCAAGAAGAAATTTCCCATTTAAAAATGCCACTGTTTTGTATTTTTGCACTGTTCTGTCTGATTTCATTGACAAACTGTAGATTTTGTCAACGTATCGAAATATAGAACATATTTGAATATAGTTGAGTTTATGGTGAAGCCATTGATGTTAAGACATACTAATGTCCTACTATATGCAAGAATTAGTATTTTTAGTTCAGTTTACCCAAATGGCTTGGAAATCTGAAAGGAGTTTTACTTTAGACAATGAATAGTAGAAAATGTGACTGTTTCAGAAAAGGCGAAATGATACCTAGAATCAGGCAGTATGTATTTTCTTCCTTAGCCCCAGTTTGAGGAACCTGGAGGGTGTGGCACTAGCATACATTCGCAAGCACAACATAAACTGGTTGGTGGTTTTGGGTGATGAAGTAATAGATGATTTTGCTGGAAAGTTTTTTACAGGATTATTGAAGAGATTTGCTAAGTAGATAAAGAGGGAAAATACAGGACTCCTAAGAGAATTATCATAGAAAGAAGCCAAAGAATTGTTCAGGTTTTGGGGAAACACAAGATGAGAGACGGCTTTGGGATCATACAGCTAATTACATCTGATGAGGTCTAGACTATATTGAAGGTATGGTTTGAGATCTGGGTTACTTTATGATAGTATTGATAAATGACAGTAATTGGACTTGGAGACACTATGATGAAAACAGAGTAAAGAAGATAGGTATTTTTGATTGGGCTGTGAGTCTATTGTGATGGTATTGTTAATGCATTAAAATGTTAACACTTGCTGTATATTTATAGACTCATTGTTTTAAAATTATTCAGTGTTGTTCTCTCCTGTTGCCAGAATTTTAGGTACATTAAATTTCATTAGGAAAGAAAGTAAAAATGCAAGCATGGGCATCCAGCTGAGTTCCTGCATGTTAGATGGATGTCTAATACAAATTAAAGCACGTGTTTGGTTTAGATCATGATCATTATGGATTACCTGCAGAGTACAGATGGGAATGCCAAAGGAGATCTAGAGAGCAAAAAGTTTGCAGCTTGCAAGGGTATGGGGTACCTGAATCTGAAAAGAAACTAAAGAGGAATGGGAAAAATTCTTACAAACACTGTTGTGAGTAATGAATGACTTTGTGAGACTCCTCTTGAAGTGACAGTAAGAAGGTGGCGACTGACACAGGTGAGAGCTGAGATGATCTCCAGTAGATCTGTCAGCCTCTAGAGAAGGAGCATGAAGACATGAGAAGGTTATGAAATCAACTGTGTAATGAAGCAAGTTTTGGGTTCTTTCATTATTACATGTCAGTAACAAAATTATTATATCATCAGTAGGTGGACAATGTGCAGCTTCCTCATTTTATGGGATTGATGAGAATAGTTTTTTTATGGGATATAGGAGAAAGTGCAAGAGAGACCTATGTGATGCCTGTACAAGCCTTGAGGGCACAGGGAAATTAAAACTGGATAAATGAGACTACCAAAGTGGATAAAGGAACAATATTATTAGGTGATAGGTAGCAAGAGAAAACAAGCCCTACTGTTGGTAAAACACGTGACATGAAGATATAGTTAGTGAAAGGACCCTGCCTTATCTGGCTGGGAGTTTGGATGAGGTCGGTGTGAATTGTGGAACCATTAGCGCATCAATATAAGGATCCAGGCAGGTGCATGGAAGCCAGAGGGCTATATATGCTGAAGGGAAAAGAGGTGTTATCCAAATGTGTCCAAATGCCAAAGTGTCCAGGAAGGCTTGTATTGGGCAAGTGGATCTGGTTGGGTGTCTGTGCGTATTAAAGGTATAAAGCTTTGAGAAAGGGAAGATGGGATAAAATAGAACCTCCTGGGATAAAAAAAACATTTGAAAGAAAAATTAAGATGAAAGCTCTGCTAGAATGGTGTTACAGTAAGCCAAAGGTGGGTGGGAATAAAGACAGGGAGAGAACAACTCAGAAACTGCCATAGGTCTGTAAGGTTTCCAAATATTTGAGAAGTTGTAGACAGCAGTTAATTAATCTGGAATAAACAGTGCAGGGAGTACTGTGTAAAGCAGGCGTGAATGTCACCTTTAGTCAAAGGTTCAAAAACCTGCTAGAATTAATATACATATATGATTGACATACACTTTTTAAAATGTTCACCATATTTCACTGGATAAATAAGCATCCTAAAGGATTCAGCATAAGAAGGGAGTCTGCAAAGAATGGAAAGAGGATTGACCAATACAGAGAACTGTGCCTTAAAAATCAGAAAACATGGGACTGAATTGTACATTTCTGAGAATCCATCTAACTATGATTTAAATTTTTTTTTTAAATGCAAATTATAAAAATTAAAGAATGGAAGTGCAGTCAGTGCAAAAAGATGAAAGTTTTGACATTAGTAGTGGTAAGGATGGATAGGTTTTAAATGTATTAGTTAGCATTCCTCATATTTCAATGATGCTACTGAACCTGGGACAAATGCAGGGCAACTAATAGGAATTATTATGCAGAAAAGAAAATTCTCACCTCCAGGGGGAAGCAAAACTTAAATTATATAACTGTTTAAATCAGAAGATACCATATAGTCCACATCCAAAACCTTGCATAATATAATTGCAATTCCAACAGCAAGTAATTTTGATAAATACATCACATCAGGAACTGGTATTACATGGGGGAATAAATTTAAAATAGTACTTAAATTGGAAAAAAAAATGACTCTATTAAAGAGCATTAGTATGATCTTAATAATATGCAAAGTCCTTTGCAAAAAAGTTTTAAGGAAAGAACAAGCAAATGACACACACAAGCCATGATAAATGAGTTGGAATACAATGTAGGAGCTCCCTAAGAAGGTCGTGTCTGACTAAGCTGATAGCTTTAATTGAAAAGATAGCTAAGCTAATTCTCTAACCAAAAGAAGTAATCATGTATCAAAATCACATGGACTTCAGCAAAATACTGTGTTTGTAATCTGCTGGGTAGAGTTTTGCTAACATGGAATTAAGAATGAGTTGTAGGAGAAGAAAGAGGATGAAAAAATTAACTGGAGGCAAAATGGGAGCTGGAAGGCAGGTTGGAGGTCACCAGAGTTGTTCCCAAGGACTGACTATAGGATCTATCTGACATAATATTTCGATCGCTGATTGTACAACAAAATGAAAAATATTGAAAAAAAAAACATCTTGATGACACAAGTAATCAGAAGGATTATGCTAAAAATAGGAGTTTCATGTAGAAGAAATGGGATGAGCATGTGAATTGGAAAAATAGTGCAAGTGGGACGAAAGGCTGCTGTCAGATGTGGAGGGTCATGCACTGAGGGGTTTGTACCACAGTCCTGGGGAGAGACTGGACAGACATTGGATTGCTAATAACAAGATAATTGAAGCATCAGAGTGATGCATTTGTGGATAGTGAACAGATTTGATTGTAGCATGGATCATCTAACATCTGGTAGTGTTAGGAATTATGTTTCCAATGCAAGGAAGCCTTAATGCTGTTTTATATAAGGTATGTGTAAAGTATAATACAGAAAAATGTGTGCCAATGTTATCATATGTACTTAAGAAAAGTAAATTCAAACTGGATTAGGTGCTAAGGCAGTTTTCTAAAATACTTTGGGGAACAGAGAGACTGTTTTATGAGGGGAGATTAAAATTCTTCCTTTCTCTGAGTCTGTAAAAAAAGAAAATTGAGAGGAAATACAATTGCTGTCTTGCACGTAGGAGGATTTTTACATGAAAGATAATATTAGCACAAAAAAAAATAATTACAAACTGATCTTGAGAATCTGTGAGGTGGAAATTTAGGCAGCTTCCAAATATGAAGCATGGTGGGCCAAGGCAGCTGACTAATTTTTAAAAGAAGCTGTGTTGATTCATGAAGAAATTTATTATGATGTAGTACCTACAGGGAACGGATTCGGTAATAAAAATGATTTCTCTTCCCAACAAAAAGACGCTGGAAGATGTTTAATACTGGTAAAGGTAGCATCATGATATTCTTGTAAATTAAGAAATTAATGTATTTGGGATTCAGAAGAGTAGAAAACCCCATGTATTTCTGATGTCTCAAAAAATACACATAAAAATTGTTTTTTAAGCAGAATTTTCTTGTTTGGGAAGGCTTATCCTAATTTGGCCCAGTTTTACTATGTGGATAGTTTTGTTAAAGGAAAACCTATTTGTATTTCTAAACTTTTTTCTTTTTTTCAACATTTTTTCTACTTTATTTTGGTATGTGATTTTACACTGTACATCAAAAAAGCAAAACTATGCTGCAGCTGGCATTGTACTAAATTTTTCACATAAAACCTTGACATGTGCCAAGTGTGACTGTAATTTGCTGTATGTTTATAACAGTAATTATTTTTGATGTTAGCTTTCTGCATTAAAACACAATTTCTTGCAACTTACGGGAAGCATAAACTTTATGGCTCTCATATTTAGCATAGAGAAGAAAATCTCACAGCAAAAGAGTAGTTGGTGCCTTGTATTAATATTTTTATGATTAGTATGAGTAGTTGAGCTGATTATTTTTATAGCCTGATTTAAAAAAATAGAATGGAATAAATAGGCTTAGTGCAGTTCTGTGTAATGTAATCCTCCTCATGGCAGCAAAGAAGAAGGAAAGGTTTCTGCTGGAAATGGTGTTTGGTCTAGCTCAGTAATGCAGTCTTTCCTTCAATGCACAGAAAAATATTGGCACCCTTAGGCTATGTTTTGTATAATGTCACTTCAGTTATTCAGGTTTTGGGGGTTTTTCTTTTTCAGCTTGAAGGAATTAAGTCCCATTGAGATGGAAAAGATCCATATCTGAAATAGCATAAATAGTTTGTTGGTTTTGTGAAATGTGTAAGCCGTAACTATGTGAGCAAAAACAAATCTTCAACTTTGATGGTGCGCTGTGTGCTTTCTCCCTCTGCCAAAATGTTTGTCCTTGGAGGCGATGCATGGTGGAAGCCTTCTAAGGGTAAAGATAACACAGTGATGTTTCCTGGGACTAGAGTATTGAGCTAAGTTTTGCCTTTGTTTTGTTTTGTTTTGTTTTTTCCAATTCGTTTCGAGTAAATGATGGTAATTTACACAGACTTAGCAAGTTTGGTGAATAAATAAATCTCAGGAAAATGTTAGACTGTTGCCCATAGTCTTGCTTAGAAGAGAGAGCATTTTCAGAAAAGCAGGATGATTTGGCCTGGAGGGGTGGCATTTGTGATGGGTAGCATGGGGCAGGAGTCAGCCATGAGCTCCACACCCTGCTGTGCTGCTTTTATCCTGGCGTTTTCTCTGCAAGCAAGTAGTCCTGCTTCACACACAGCTGCCTTTTGGCTGCGTCAATGCAATTACATTGTTGTTAGCTCAAGTTAGGATGTTGTAGCTGAGACAGGAATCTGGTGTAGGGCCCCGGCTCCCATGCCTGCCAGCTTGGCCCTGCAACACATCAGCAGCCGGAACCATGTCCCATCAGGCAGGGGAGAAGTGACCTGCATGCAAGACAAGTGCTTGACCCCTGGAAAGATGCAGAACTTGATCCTAGCATTGTCCTCGATTTGCACTATTCTCATTTTTTTACAAGGTCACCAGCAGGTGTGAGCATGGGGAGGATTTTCTCTGGAAGGCAATGATGAGTCACCAGTGGAAACCACTGTAGGTAGAAGATTATTTCAGGAGTTACAAATGATAAACTAGTTAAGAAATATAGGTGGAATAGGAATGGGCCCAGTATGAAGCCAAACTATTTGCAAGTTTGTAATTTTCTCAACTATTTTTTATTTTGAATGTTCAGACATCTCTGCATTTCATAACTAAACATGATGGTGTTTTTGTGTTATTTCCTGCTTAGGCATAACTAGGGCATCCAGAGGATCTTGGAGGAGATCTGAGATTGCTATCATCTGAGATTTCTATCCTCAATTTGCAGACTGTGCTGCAGAACAAAATCTGAATATTCATTTTGAACTTTTGGGGGTTGCTTATCCAAACTATTTGAAATTCACCCATCATTATCAAAGCTAAATCTTCTTCTCTTTACTTCGGTTACTGAGAGATACTGCAAATTTTTACTTGGGAGAGTAGTCAGTATGGGGAGATGTGCTACATAACTTCAACTTTGAATCTGGGACAGTTCAAGTATCATCTTCTCTTTTTTCTTTTTTTTTTTTTTTAAGCCCCCTAAAGTAATAGAGAAAGGACATCTAAAGATTTACATTTGCTTTTTGGAATTTATAAATAGAAATGATCCTGCCTTAGCAAACTCTAATAGCCAGCTTTGCTATTTGCTTGTTTATTTGAGCAATGATGAAGTTACATAACTTTTATTTAGGTAATACACTTGCTGATGAAAGCAAAGCCAATTCCTGTCTTTTATATCTGGATTTACAGCTTTCCCAATTTGTCTGTTTCCTATACCTGAAATACATAGTCTTAGCCCCTGAAAAACTGAGCCTTAAGAGCAGAATACAGTACCAGTGAAGTATCCAGCTCAGCATTGCATTGTGAAAATAGATTTGTATAATAAAATTTGTGGTTGCATATGTCACAGAATGCCAAAGTTTGTGTTCTATTCAAGATTTTAAAGTCTTATTTCTATTCACTGTTGTGACATTTTTCTTTCCCTTAGCTGTATTTCATCTTAGTCTCTTGCTCTGTCCTCTCTCAGCTCTCTCACCTCTTATTCTCCTTATTGTTTTTATTTCTCCTTGCTGTAGTGCTGCATCTGGCTTCAGTTTTTGCTGTTTCTCCTGTTTTCTATGCATGTTTTTCTTTCTATCATTAATGTTTACCCTGTATTACTTTGTGGTATGGACCACTCTCTGTGCTTGGATGCGCTGAGAATGAGTGAACATGGTCTGGAGGTGAAAAGTTAAAGCTTCTTTGGTGGCCAAGTCCATAGCTATAAAAAATGCAGTTAGGTTGAGTGCTGTGGAGGCCAGAAGGCTGCATCTTTCTTAAAATAAGGAATAGAAAGGTTTGCCCATTTTTTTTCCCTGCCATTGCATAGTGTCAAGTTGGTTGCTCTTGAGACTGCTGCAAATGGCTGGCTGGATTTTGTCTGTGGCCTGGTCGGGGACAGAAGCATGGAGCCCTCTTTGGAAGGGTCTCCACTGCACTGCACTATGAATTGAAAGGCAAACAGGGAGAGGTTTTCCTCCGAAGTTTGTATAACTGCATTTGAAGGACTGGTCTTTTCCTATAATTTCAACTATGTGCAAAACATAAGGGAAAAGTGTTTAAAAATTAGTCAAAATGAGTGGTAGAAGTTTCCTTTATATTCAGATGGCCAGACTGGTATTGTGAAGCCTAGAGAATAGAAAAAAAACCCTCCTTAAAAATATGACAAAGCCTGCAGAAGGCTTCTTTTCTTTTCTTTTCTTTTCTTTTCTTTTCTTTTCTTTTCTTTTCTTTTCTTTTCTTTTCTTTTCTTTTCTTTTCTTTTCTTTTCTTTTCTTTTCTTTTCTTTTCTTTTCTTTTCTTTTCTTTTCTTTCTGTTTTCTTTTTTTTCCCTTTTTTCTTTTTTCATGACAGGCCATCTTACTTTAGAGATTAGAATTATTCCTGTGCTGAGCTATGTGCAGCTTTCCTTTTGCACAGAAGAGAAATGCTCCCATATGTCAGAGCAGGCAGTGCCCCTTCTGTTTGCAAAGTGAAACATGTTGTCTCCAGAAGCAGAAACGTATTTGTGATGAGAGGGGGAAAAAAATATTAATCCTTTCAAGAATTAATTTTCCAGACCATGCTTTTGCAAGGTACCGCATGTGTAACCTGAAGCTGCTTATCTTATATAAGGACAGAGGGGAAGGACAGATGTCTGTCAACAAGAAAGATGAGAAACAAACAGCTAAGCACAGACTCCAGGTGCCACACAAGTATCTTTATGTGTTTCTCTAAACTGAAACATGATTAGAAAAATGACCAAGTTCTAAATGTGAAAAATGTTAGAAGGCAGAAAATGTCCCTTTGGCATTAGGGATGAGCATTTATAGGACCAGGGGATGGCATGGCAAGGTAGCAAGCGCATCCCTCCATTGCTGGGCTCATGCTCTATCCCTGCGAGCAGACATCCCAAGTGAGTCCATTCTTCACCCCTTGAATGTGTGCCTCAGCAGGGAGGCCGCAGCAGGAAATCCTTTAGCACACACAACTTCAGAGCCTGTCTCATTTTCCTTCAGATGTTCTCACACTGCTGTAACATAACGTGAGCTAGGTGACGATAAATGTCACAGAGAGTACAAGGGACCCGTTCAAAAGCTCAGGGTGAGTCTGCCGGGTGAGATTTTTATCCATTAGACAGATACATATTTTTAATAAAAGCTTTTTTTTCTAAAATATTTTTTTAAGCTAGAATGGGGTATGATGAGAAATGTAATCCGAAGAAGTTAAAAAGATTTCACTACCCCCTAAAGAAAAAAAAAAAACCAAAATAACTCTCAGGTGCTTTGTATTTGTTTAGTAACTGGAAACTCTGGATTATTTTAACAAGAAAATTGCAAGTAAGTACTTTTTCTTTGGAATTCTGCTGCTGTAAATAAAATGTGAAATACTTTCCCTGTGCAGGAAAGAATTATTTTACCGATTCATTCATTTACCAGTGTTTTTTACACTGAAACTTACTTTCACCTTTCTGATTATGAAAAGGGGTAAGTTACTCCAACCTATCTATAGACATGTGTTCTTATTTTTTTTATAGTAATTTTTTTTTTGTTCGTGCTGTAAGCAGGTATCTGAACCAAAATATTTTATCCTGAAGTTCTGTTCCACTCATTGATGAGTAATTTCTTTCCACTCTTGTATTAAGTAGGTGATTAGCAGGATAGACACATACCGGGAGTTCTTGAACTATTTTGGCTTACACTAAAATAAAAGTATGTTTAATGTGTCATTGAATGAGACTATACCTATCTCAAGATAATGGTCTAACTTTTACTTGCAGCTGTATCCATCAAACACAAAGCAGAAAGGCAACATGAAAAATTAGAGTAATAAAAGAGCAGATACTTGGCTTTAGTGGGAGACCATGTGTGACCAGCCCTGGTGAACATTAAGAGAAAATTGCCTCCCTGCAACTACTTAACATTAGTATGATGTGTTAGCAGCCGTCAGCCTGATCCAAAATAACAGACATTTGCACAAGGAATTTTTTTTATTACTTTCCTATTATTTTATTATGACCGTGAACCCATAAATATATTGTTTTAAATAAGCCAGCTTTGATGTTGATAGAAAAAAAAAATCTCATGTCTTTTTGCAGCATTTGGTTTTCTTGGTGTTCCAGCTCCTGGAATCATATAAGTGGATTTAAACCTCTCATTTCAGGAAAAGAAAAAAGAATCTTGATGTTAGAATTACAAAATAACAATTGTGGAAATATTACCTTTCTGTAACTTAAGTTCTCAAAATCCAAGAAGCAAATGAAGAATCCAAAATTTATTTCGGATTTCATTGGGGACAGGGGTGGGGACAAGGATGTACTAAACTCAAGAACTTCTAAGCTCTTTAGGTTCTTAATACCACAAAATATTTTCAAGAGCTCCTACCTTGCTTCTTCCCCACATCTCCCAAGGAGCGTGTGCATTTGTAATAAAAGCTCTGTGAAAACTGGCAGAAAACACAGGAGTTCTGAGCAGCTTGTATCCTATTTTCTAAATTCATATAAATAAGCTATTTGTTACTGCATTTTTCATGTTATCTTTCTGCCTTCTCTAAATACACCATTGAGCAGCTTTGCATCAGATCTAAATGTGAGGAAAACCACAGCCTTTCTTAGAGAAAGTGTCAGTTGTGGATGGAGGGTCTGGAGAAGGGGAAGGACTCCTCCTATTAACTTATTTTACCTTGCTTAGCTTCCCTTTGAATTGCCATTGGCTTTGCTTCACATAATTCCTCTGACACCTGAGGAGGAAGGAGATGCCATCCTCTTCACAAGTTGACATGAGATTCTCCCTGGTGCCTGTCATGTGTAATGCTGCAAAGGTGGGCAGAGCCTGTGGCGCGGTGATATATGGTGATGGACATGGTTTCAGCCTGGCCTGAGTCCCCTGAGCCCAGCTGAGCCTTCAGCAAGGCACCACACTGCCACTGCTCCTGACAGCAGGGATTTCTAAACTGTGAGATTTTTTTTGCCCAAGTGGACATTTTCTTCCTACAACATGAGCAAATTAATTGGTTTAAGTGCTCCCAAGTTCAGCCACAATTACTTGAAGGTACAAAGAAAGGAGACCAAGTTAAGATTTCTGTAGGAGGGAGTTTTTAGATAAAAGTTTGGCTTCTTCCTGTGCTTGGTGGGACCAACACCCATATCGGTGATGGTCAGGGTAGGAAGCACAAGACCACTTCTCCCCTCCTTCCCCTGGCTGTCTCCTGGTGCTGTGCTAGGGTGAGATGGGACCGTGGCTGTCCCTGACTGTCACCAGGGCCCAGATCCCTGGGACAGAGCAGGAGCTGCAGAGGTGCAGAAGCTGCTGAAGACATGGCTGCCACCTTGGCTCATGGCCCCATTATATAGGTTGCTGTCACTGAGGGTAAAGAATGTAGGGATGTGCTGGTGAGAAAAGGGCAGGAAAAGAGTGATGTTCCCACTGTGCCAGGGGAGGAATAAACTCCACTGAGTTTTTAGCCAAACCTTGTGTAGGGAAGTGTTGTGGGCCCCACCAGGGACTGCCATAGCCATGTGTGCAAATAGGATCCCACTGCAGACGTTGCTGTTGGAGCTAGTTACATTGGAACTGTTACCCTCCAGCCAGTGACTTGGCATTAATAAGGTCCAACTATAACTAGTCACCCAAGGATTTATTTCTGTGTTTTATTACTAGGTTACTGCCAGATGAGAGCAGACAGTGAGCTCAGTGATGGTGTGGGCTTCACTGGGGCATGAGGGGATGCAGGGATGGTGAAGGCAAAGGAAGTCTGCTATTCTCAACAGGGACTTTGCACCAGCATATCCCAAACCCCTCCCCAGAGGTCCTTCCAGGTGGCTGTAAGACCTTCGTATCCTTCAAAAATGTTTTTTCCTCTGTGATGCATCACTCATGCTGCAGTTTTCATAATGTGATCATCCCTGGCACAGATGGAATATTTTACAAAGTACTCTGTCATAATATAAGAAATATGCTAAACATCACCATTATACTGCATATGAAATGTAGAAATGAAAATATAAGTTGAAAGGTAGAACTATTGCCTTTGCTTGGTTTATAGGATGCTGTTGATGGGAGTTGTTAACCCTAAAATCTCCTGGGAGCAGCTCATTCACTGGGTGGAAAATGCTGGACTAGAAATAAGGGTTAATAAAATGTAACAAACTCAATTTTTTACAGCTCTAGCTGACCATTATTTTTCAAGCTCTGTAACAAATGATTTAACATAGAACAGTAACACAAACCATTGCACAATTAAATCTGTATGTTAAATCTCACTTTTGTTTTGATTGAGGCGGAGTCAGTTATTAACTGCATGATCAGAGCACAGACGCTGAGTCTTATTCTTTCCTTAATTGAGAATTGTTGTTACAGATACTTGACAGTGGTTCATAGTGGCAATAATCCTTTTTGAAAATGGTTGTTATTCTAGTTCATAAGTAGCCTGTCAGGGCACTAACCTCAGCTTCACCTCTGATGGTTTGGAAAAGAATTTGGTCAGTAGCTGTTCAGTGATTTCCTACTAGATGATTGCTAAGGTAACAATGCAAGAAAACCTAACTTTTACAATATTTTTCATTATGTTTGGTTAGAAAGAAGGTGTAGGATCTGAAAAATACTGTAACTCTCATTGTTCAAAATAAAAATCCATCGCTTACTGAGAGTGCTGACTTAAAAATTCTTGCACGTCTTTTGTTGATCCTGCATGCTGATGCACACGACCTGCTAATGCGATGCTTGGCTTTCCATACAGAGCCATTCATCCATGTTATATGTGAATGAAGCTTCCTGGTTTGTACATGTGCTGTGTCACATTCCTCTGGTTTTCTAACAAAGCTTTTAATTGGTATGCTGTGACTAATAAGCATGAAGTCCCAGAGGAAATGGAGCAGAATTTTCCATTATCCACCAAGATGAGCTTCAAGCACATAGATTATCAGGGCTTGAACTCCAGGATAAACCAGGGTCAAAAGCTTCAAGTATAATGGAACCTCGTAGCTGAATATTTTGCTTCCATAACATTGTTTCTCAGCAAAACTGCATTGTCTGTCTGATGGCACTGCGGAAACTATAACTGGCATTTTGCTTGGACATCAAATCGAATCCCTGGCCTTTCACTGTTAAAGTTCCCATAAAACTTGAGTGCTGATGTCCTGCTTTCATTCCGGTTTGGGTAATAATGTGCTGCATACTTTTGAGGGATAATTCTCTTCAGTTTCACGTGGAGAGCTTGCTCTTCATTCTTCTTCTGAAAAACTATTGTACAGTGTTGCTGACACAGGATTGCTGCCATATGGTGCACCAGAAGTGGTTGCATTTTTGTGGGGAGTAAGAGCTCTGACTCAGTCTTCAGCATGTTCAGGACCACTTTGCTTTTGAGATTAGATGAGATTGGATGTAGTGAGACCAGCATACCTATAGACTACATATGCCAAGTAGAGCAAGGTAATTATCTTTTGTGCCTTACGTTCAGCACACCTACTAAATGTCCCCAACAGGCATGATATCAAAGAAAATTTAAATTAACTTAAAAGCATAAAAAGCCACTGGAACTGTGAGGAAAAATTATGGCTAGCTTTCCAATAAAGTATATGGAATAATATTTTTACCAGCTCACTATTTTAGTGTTTAACCTAATTTACAATTAATCATTTCCTCCTTTCTAATAGAATCTCAATATGAGTTATGTTTTGTAGTGAATCCTCCAACAGAGAAAAAGAAAAAAAAAAGATATCATATTTGGTTTGTTTTTTTAAAAAAGATTGGTTTCAGCAGGGTAAGTTCCCTGTCCTGTTACAGTTCACTGTGTGGCTCTGCAGAAGTTGGCGGGGACAGGGACTGGAAGTGAGCAGTTTAGGGAAGAAGGGATGTCTTCTTGCAGTCACATTACAAACTCATGCCAGGTTAAAGTTCATAAAACTATGGCTTATGTCTTGTAAGCCCGGAATAAAAAAATTAAAAAAAATTCTTTTCCATGTTGAAGCTCCTCTATTGCAGAAAAACACTATGGAGCTGGATGGGGACAAGCTATGTTGGGTAAGTTGATCCTTCTCATGCAGATGGCTCTTCACCTCCCTAGCAGCCTTTCATTTGCTCCTCTCTTGCACAGCTAGTTTGCATCATTTCCTGCCTCTGGAACGGTGGTTGCCCTTTGGTGGTCTCTTGTAGACCCTCTCTGTTCTCATCCTGTGAGGGAGTTACCAAGGGTGCCATCAGTCTGTGCTGTCGCCTCTGGAGCATGGTGTGTGTGTGTGTGCCCAGTTCCCCTGGGCAGTCGCTGTGTGTGTTGCACAGTGTGAAATGCAGTGAGGCAGTATGTAAGGAGTTCCATGTATCTTTTTGAGAAACAACAGGGAACTTGATGATCCGGCACTATCTTGGCCAGTTGTTTCACAATACAAAATTGTTTTATTTTCTTTGTATAGTGAAGAAAAAGAAAGGAAATTCTATATAAGCACTCTATTAATAGAATATTCATGTTTTATTATTAGATTCAAAGGTTAGCAAATGCAAATGCCAAGAGCAATAAGTACATTGTGTATTCAGATTGTGATATATTGCCTTTTTATCCTGTGAGGATAAGGTTTACGCTTCCTGAGTAATCAAGAGTTCTGTGTGCGCTATTAACTGTGGATAGCTGTAAATAATTGCCTGTCCTTTTCTTACTGTCACATATACCAAGGGGACAACCGAACTGTGCATCAAAGCATGGTACCTATTGTTTCTTTAAAGCCTATTTACAAGGGAAGGGAAGTTTAAAGGTTTTAGATACATTTGCAGTGAAAGTAAGAGAGCACAACTGATGTACTCCAGTGTGGCATGGAGTCCACCCATTTACTCATCCAGACCACTGTACTTAAAGTACATAAAACCAAGGGCATTGCTGAGAAGGTCAGCCCTGTCTTGCATTTTCATTTGAATCTGTGAAACTCAGAGTGTGAATGTCTGCTAACCACTATTACACTGCAGGTTGTATTTCGTGACCCTAGTGATTTTGCAAAACATGCCATAGCTTTCTTCTGTGGAACATCTTCTGACTTGCAGCAATGCAGAGTGCCTCACAGCACTAGGGCTGGTCACACAGCTGCAGTCCCTCTGGGCTGGTATGGAGGAATGGTGCCAAGGGCTGCTGGAGCTTCCCAGACCATGTGCCTGGACTTAGGGCTGCTGAAGTTTTGGCAGGTTGATTTTGTTTAGGAGTCCACAGCTAGAGGGGGGACTCCTGTGTGTTCAGTCCAACCTCCTTGTTGTCCCAGTCAGAAGCAGTGCGGAATCACACTCACAGATCTGCCAGTTTCTGAATCAAAAACCAGCTCAGTTTTCATACTTGCTGTGCATATTGGAAAGTTGTTTTGTCCATCACTCCTTTCCTTAGCCAGAACTGTAGCATTAAAGAGTGCTTACCTTTACCACTTGAAAATTCTCTGTAATGTAGGGGTGGAAATGGCTATGGCCAGCATGTTACTCTGTATAGGGAAACATTTAGGAATACTCTCCCTCCATCCCCTTCTGTTTTTTTTGACCTCATGTGCTGTCATGACAATTCGGAGAAGTTCACTTGTGTGTTTCTATTTTCATGAGGATGAGAGGGAAGTGACTAGAAGTATGGTTTGGGACCCATCCCTTGATGTCTTTGATGTCCCACATGTCCTTTTTTCAGTCAGTAGTTCAGCTGTTAATAGAGGTGTGTATGGAGTACTATAATTTCTTAAGGAAAATAAATGCTAATATATGCTAGATGTCTAATATTTTCACATTTCTATTGTTGGTTTTATTATTTTCATTAAAAGCCTTAAAACTTTCTTCTAGATTTTAAATTTACATTTTAAGGATCTATAAAGCCATAACCTTTTAAGATTCTTACCTGCTTTGCAGAATGAGGACAACAGTGTTTGCTTTTTTAGTTCTCTGAGAGATACCAGTAAAATATACCACACTAGGTAATCGGGAGCTTCACTAAGCAAATGCAAAAGTCAAACTTTTTAAATGAGTGAGAAATACTTGAAATGTTTAACATCTCTCTGAAATGAGGTGCCATCTACAACTTTTTAGTGCTTGATTTGTTGGAAAGAGCAGAAGTACAGCCCTTATTGACTTAGTCCTGTGCTGAGTGTAAATTCACACAAAGAAGCACAATTTAACATGTGACTGACCTTTTGCAGTGTGAAATGAAGAAATGCACTGTTAAAGTTACCGGAGTGTGGCAGGATGTTTAATCAGCTTCTTTGCTTTAAAGAACAGTAGGAAGGAGATGATGTATTAAAGATGATAGCTTCTTGTAGATTTTAACTTGTAGTGCCAGGATCTGAGTACAATAGCAGATTAAATCTCTGTAGGGGAACTTCCTACTGGACTTTTCTATTTTTAGATGTTTGTGGCTGCTTCTTCCTTCATTTCTCACAATTTGGCTTTTGCTCTCTTGAAGACTTGAGTTGCTTTCTCTGAGATCTGCTTCCAAACTCTGATAATGTATTTCTGTTTAAAGCAATTTTTTTTTCTCAGTTTTGTAGAAAAAGGCAAAAAAAGATAGCACAAATGGAGCCACGCATTTTCTGATTATATTTTAGTGCACACATGAGATAAATTCATGGCTTTGAGTACTAAATATTTGTAACACTCTTAGCATGTGTGTAACAGTACTGCACACTTCCATGTAATAATAATAAATCAAACCAGATTTGCTTTTGCAGCTGGGTAGACATGATAGTCCAGTGTCCCATGCACTCACCTTGTCCTTCATATCTGAAAACTCCCCATAGCTGTGAGTGCCTCCACTGAGGCATGCACACATCCGTAAGTTGAGTGACTCCACCTGACTGTCTTTTCTCTCTGACCAACAATTAACTGTTTCCAGAATAGCTGTGTATTTTAGGAACTGCATCCTTTTTCTGTGCTATGCTCTGTGCCCTCTCTTGAGAGATTAATTGACAATAGGAGTCACTATCCTAATCCATCTCAGATCTGACACATCTGGGGCTATGACATTAATTGTAATTACAATTAGACATTCTTCCTTTTCTCCCCTCATCATCCTCAGGATGTTGCAGTTCTGTGCATCAACATCCCCACCCCCTGCACCCATTCTATTATGTTTTCAGGGATAACACATCTTGCATTTCACTATCTTTCAAAGGTCCATTTTTGTGTCCATTCTATTCTAATTCATGTGATGTGTATGCATTTTCTGGAAGTTTAAGTAACCACTTCTTTATCTGTAATTTTTATTTTTGGATCATACACTTACTACTGAGATTCATCTTTATGTCAGTCAATGCTCCCTGTTTTAGTAAGGTATACTGACATGGTAGAATGATTCTAGTATCACAGAAATGTCCTCCTAATAGTCTTGTATCTTTAGAAGGATGCTCTTCTTTTTCACTGTAATGAATTTTAATTGCATTGGTTTTTAGTGAATCAGCTTCCCAGTCTTCTGTCTCTCTGATGTTTTATTCTTCTTCAGCTGTCACCAGTATAAAGCAGCGCTTGGTTTTTGCTTGCTCTTGAACCCACTGGTGGAGTTCTTTTTATTCTATTCTAGTGGGCTCTTAAGTTTTTTACTTTCTTGTCAAAAGTACTCCCAAGTACTGTGCAGCTCTTGTGTCATTTAATAGGGGCTGTATTTTGTCCTTGTCTGTTGTGAGGATGAAGCCAAATCAGAGAAAGAATTTAAATCAGATCAAAAGCTTGTAAGCTTAGAAACCTACTTCTGAGGACATGGGAGTGAATGTTGTCACTGACATTCAGCAGTCTTTGTCATGCTGAGTTTCTAGCTCCAAGTAATGCCGATGCCTTCAGTATTAGATCTACTGCCTGCCTTTTGCACTGTAGTGAGATAGCGATAGCTAATGGCACCCACCCATAGTGTGGCTTAAATACCTTAAATCCAAGAGAACAACCTGAGAACCTGCTTCTTGTCCTATGGTCTTAACCTGTGTTTGGGCTGGAGGAGCTGCAGGTATCACATTGTCACCACAGAACTAACATAAAAGCACACGTTTTTGTCACTGGGTCCTCCTTTGACTGTTCTGTCTGTGACGACTTCTTGTTAGGGTGATGCCCTGGATGCTGGGTTGCAGGCCAAGGGAGAGGGGATACCTCCCACTGTTCCTGCTGATATTGGGCCACTGCAGCCAGGAGCACAGAGGACAGAAGTCCAAGAAGTGAGGAAGAGGGGAGGTCACTGCGTGTTGAATCCAGCTTAGGTTGTCTGGAAAATGGAATTAAATCCATACAAAAATTTTGCTCTCTGTGTTGTAAGGGTTGTCAAAACCACAAATGTAAGCATTAGTTTATTAAGTTTTAAGAATTATGTAACTGAGGTAAAAGCATTAGCTGCGTCATTGAACCAAGTCTCTCCAATGATACCGGCACATTACCCCTGCAGAGGACCCTTTATGAAATGTATTACAGTGGATTATTTAAGGGACTATTCTTCAGAAGGTCCAGAGTTACATCTTCAAAGGATATTTCTGCAGCGGCTGTGGAAAACACAAATGTACAGCTGTAGCAGGTTGTCAGAGGTTACACCAGTACTTTCTGGAAGGGAATTAAAGTAGAATAGGGACACACCAAGTTTTTTGAAGAACAGGGATGAAACTTCTGAGTCTCCATTTGAGCTGCAGTGTATGAGCCTTGCAGTGGCTGCTTCTTCCCACTTATGCCCTAGCTGTGTCCAGGGTGACTCTGACAGAGGCGGCTACAGTCAGTAATGGTTTTCATTTAAAAAAATAAACTATTAGCATCAGCAAACAAACCTTCTGTAACTTCATAATCAGAGATAAAATGATGAGTGAAATGAGAATATGGTGAAGAGCATTATGGAAACTTCATTCACTGCCAAATAGCAATTTCATGCAAATTGTAGATGTAGCCTATTACTGTGTCCTGCCTCTACCTTCCTTCCATCTCTCGTCCGAGTCCGTGGATGTAGGAAGGGAAACTGCACTCTCTTTACTCCCCAGGGATGATTTCTGGGCACTGTAAAATGAGATTCCAATTTTGCAGAGCCCTGAGTAACCTGTGATAGGCCCTGTGGAGCTTGGGACCCTACTTTGGGACCCACTGTCTTGGATTTTAAATGTGAAATCAGGACAGCATCTGTTAGCATTTAGTCTGGTATTTAGATGAGCCTAGATTTTGGTATGGAAACCTAGTTAGTCTGATACAGCACTCCTTTTCTCATATGAAATAAAAATCACCATCAACTAAACAGATCTGTAACAAATTTTACTGATGTTTTGGGAGGTGCAAGTATTGCCAGTGTTAATTAAAGTACTGTCACATGCTTTTCCAGGACAGGATTTGAGTATTGGTGTGTTTTCATACCTTCTGCCTATATGGTAGGAGCAGTCACTGCCAATCAGATGGCAGGTAGCCATGAGCCATCAAGTGCCTCTCTCTGCATTTCTCCCAGAAGCATGCTCCGTTTTATTTCCATGCTTCCTAATGGAGGATTTATTTGCCAGATAACTTGTGGAAAGATTTTTTTCCTGTATTTCTCCATACTTTTCCCAATAGAGAGTGTCTTTCAATTTCAGTTCCTTTGTCATGTTGACCCCAACGCTGTTCTGGATTTCCTGCACACTTTGTTTTTCCAAGTTTCTGTTTTCAGTTTGTGATCATTCTTTTGCACTGATGGAGCATCTGCCCATAATTTGCATTTCTCTATTGTGAAAGGCCATTTTGTTACATTGAGGCTTTGAGTCAGGGATGAGTTCCAGTTTAGTTATTTTCAAAGATGACTTTTGGTCATCTAACTTCAGTGCCCGAATGAGCAGCCTGGGCTTCTGATACAGCAAATAAAACCTCCATAGAGGAGTCCAGAGCACTCTGGTCTTCTTGATTATGGATCAGATTGTCCTAAGTTCATCTGGGGCAGGGGGAGGTATGTCCTCAGGAAGGACTTTTTATGGAAGTTGATTATTCTGTTGTGCTGTTACAATTGCTCTGTCTCACATAGAAATATGAAAAGGTTAGATCATGGTTTTGCTGTTTCTCAAGTCTATACCAAGGTCAGAAAAAAAGAGTAAGGGACTGGTAAATCTAGGAGTGGCATGATGTACTAAGGATGTCAGTGATTACCCATCCTATGCTACTGAAAATCTTGTGGAGAACTTTTTTTATCAGCCCAGTCTCCACAGAGGAGTCCTGGAAAGGTTACGTCAAGGCTGAAGTGCTCAGTACAGCCCAGCTTTCAAGCATCATTATTAGATCCCAGCACAAAGGTATGGGCAATTCTGACCCTCCACTCTTAAGATTATAAGTGATGCTAAGGCTGCTTTAGCTGGGGCTGCAGCACCAGCCTCTCTTTCCCTAGATCCCTTAATGATAGAGGGATCTCTAAGAGGGAGTCTCACAAGCTGTTGTGCAAAGCCCCCTTCTGGGAGCCTGTAAGAGAGGATGGAATCTGGTCCAGACTGAGAGAATGAAGAAGAGACAGAAAACACTGTGTCTTTAAAAAAAACAACTAACAACCCCCCCAAAATTAAGGACTCCTCTATTTTCTCATTTACTGAACTCAGCAGTCTGACAAGTGGGCTAATGCTCACCTTTCATCATTGCTGTAGACAATGCTGATCTCAGGGACTAGCATATGGATTAGCTATTGATTTGGCTTGCATTTAATTGAGATCTTCAAAATGAGATTGTTCCATGCTGTGCAGTGCACATTTATTCAGCTACTCAGTAAATATTTTGCCTTTTCCTTGCTTATTAATGGTAGCTGCTTGGAGTAAAGTTGTGAGGAAGCTGTTACCACCTGAGCCTTTTTGTTTTCTCTTGGCCCTGTTGTCTGTGGTGAATTCCCCGATCTTGCCAGGCTCTATGAGGCTGATGTAGAAGTTTTCATTTAACATCATGAAGACAATCTGACCACTATTGCCCTCAATAAAGTGTCACTGGTTTATTTACAAGACTGGCTTATAAAAATACACAAACAGAGTGAGTGAAAACTTGTTTCCTTACTATAAGTGATCTTAACAAAGAGCTTTCCGGACTTGAAAGGCAAGGCGAGTAAGCATTATACTGTGATTTAGGTTTCTGCAGTAGGACGCCTTTTAAAACAGCTCATAGAGATCTTTCTTATATGGCTGTGTTGACCTTTAAATAAAGTGGTAGCCAAAATTTTGGGAAGGGGGTTGCTGGTTTGTATTTGTAATTTTTTAGTGTGAGGTTGTTCCTGCCTGTAGATTGAGAGTTGCTTCCTTTTGCTGTTGAAGTCTGAGGTTGGAAAGGAAGACTTATTGCAATCTATTTCAAGAACAGTCTGAGGAGGAGGAAATTCCCTTGTTGTTGCTAATAGCTGGTGCAGAACACTCTGCTGGAGGAGGAGAAAAGTTCAGTAAGTTAAAAAATTTTATATGAAGTTTTGATTTAATGCATCTTTTTTATTGTCTAGAAATGTCATTGTCTGTATTGCAAACAGTATGTTTTATCTTCTTTGTTAAGGGGTGGGGGGACTGCGGATATTGCAGCTTTGAGCTCAGTAGATACTACTTTAGTGGTGTGGCAAGGGTGAAATGTTTAGTTGTAGCACATCAGCTACTGCTTGTGTGACAAAGCATCAGCATAAGCTGATGAGGCACCTCTGACAGACAGTAGCACTGCATTTCATTATCCAGGAGTGGATTAAGAGAGAGAGGTAATTGTGCCCATCTAAGCATCTGTTCTTATATTTTCAGATGTTCCAGGTTGCTTTAGGGTACTTTCATTAACAGTTTAGAATCAAAAGCTCTGTTTAAATATCAATAGCAGGGCAATCCAAACCTCCCTTAAGGCAGAGCTAGATATCCTAGGTGAGCATATTACAATGAGAGTGTTTGCCCAGATGCATTTCTCTTTCACTTTAACTGGAAGTAGAGAGGGGTTTCAAGGAATACCTAATTCTGTACTTTATCCAGAAGTGTGGGCTGTCATGCTGGACACAGGCAGCACTGCAGGCTGTGGGCAGTGGACCTGGGTATGGAGGTGAGATGAAAGCCCTTGTGCGCCTCCATTATTCAATGAAGGTGCTCCTGTTGCAGCCCAGTGTTTGTGCTGAAACAGAGTGGGACCCTCTGAAGTGCCTTTGCCTCTTGCTCATCCCCCATGGGGCAGGCTCACAGAGGAGTCAGCCTGGGTGCAGTCAGGCAAAGCCCAGGATCTTAGCCAGGTCTGGCACAGTCTGTGCCTCCCTGGCTGCTCCTTCTCTGTCAGTAGGAAATTTGTCTTCATCTCAGTGGCTGGGAATCCACTGTCCTTGTAGGAACTGTTATACAAATACCAAAGAGGCTCTGCACCCCAAAAAGTCTTAAACTATCGAAAATTCGCATTTGTTCTCCTTTTGCTGCCCCTAGGAGTGGAGGTTTGGTCAGCAAATGAGGGACTTTCTTCAACTTTCATGCAGCAGAACTCAAAAGAAAATAATTAATTAAAAGAAAAAAAAGAAACTGGAGATAGACAAACATCTTCCACCAGATAATTTCTCAAGGTGTTCTCTGCAACTGCTTTCAAGCCAAAAATGTTGCTGCAGGTATGAAGTTCGTTTTCTTGTGAAGCTGCTTGTATACCCAGGTGTGCCACCCTCACACACTGTCCCTGTCACGTACGTGCTAGCCTTTGGGAAGAGACACGTTCCGGCATTGAGGGTCTTGTCCCATCCCATGTTCTGCTTTGAGACTTGGCCAGGTGGGACTTGTTTTCACGTTTATCTTTCATAGACAGTATCACCTGCTTTGGATTTCTTAAAAGATCTGTGTCAGATGTGCGTGCCAACATGTGAAGCTATTGATGTTTGTTTCATTCATGCATCTGTTTAAGAAGTTTATTGCTATTTTTAAATGAAAAATAACTATTTAAATGAGAGAGGATTTCTGCAATGCATTTTAAAGTATAATTTATTGTATTATGAATAGTAGCCTGAAACCTATACCAGAATTCAGTGGCCCATTATAGCACATGCTGTACAGGAAGTTTTATGCCTCTCGATACAGTTTATAATTTAATTGATGATGAGCAATATAGAGAGGGAGAGAGATGCTGTGAAACACGTATGTAGCTTTATGGGCTTTTGCATACAGGTGTATATATAAGATGGTTCAAAGTTTAATCAAGGATAAATTGAGAATGTCAAATTGTCTTCTAGCTTATCTCTATGAATTTATAAAATTTTTGAAGAGTGTCAAAAAAGTAAAGGTTGCAGCATTTTCTTTATTTCACTTTCTTACATCACTTTATTTTCCTGTAACTTTGGGCCTTTGTATTTCTTTCAAGTGAAAGCCCAGATTTCAACTTTTAAACTATGTCTTAGACAAATTTCAGGAATTCCTGTGCTTACTTTAATTTTTATCCTCCCAATGGAAATCCTGAAGAAAATTGGTAATTTTTCTGTAAAACATTTTGGGCGCTCTTACTGTGTTTCAAGTATTCAGAAATTTTACAATTATCTTTTCCTTTAAATAGAACTGCATCCATCGTTATTCCAAGTACTGAGAAACTGCATCATAAAGCAATTATTTTTGTACACGTAAACAAGCTTCCATATGACAATGCTTTGAAAGTGTTTTTTAAATTGTGCTACATCTGTATCTGGTGTTAACAGCATTAAAAACCAGCCAAAATCAAGCCCTCCTAATGGCCTCAAAATGCAGAATATGTATACACTATATATATTCAAACTGGCCTATCTTTAATTTAAATAGCAAACATAAAATATAAATGCCCCCCTAAGCTTTCTCCACAAGCTTTACTGCTTTATAGACTTTCTCTGCCAGACTTCTTTGTTCTTGCTTACAGTTTCCATGTCTGGGCAGAAACAGTGAGAAGTTCCCTTCCACACTCTGACCAGAGCTGTTTGGATGTCACCTTCTCTGCAGGGTGACACAACAAAATACCTCTGCTACTTGCTGCAAAGCCTGGAGCACCCAGTGCCCCACACCTTTGCACCTTCTTTAATCAGCCCTTGCCACCCTGCCCCAGGGCTGGCACAGGCAGGGCTGCGGAGGCGTGGTGGCCCTGCAGAAAACCACAGCAGCCAAAACCTACCTGTCTGTGCGGAAAAACCATTAGGTGTAATTTAGTGTTGGAGAATCAGTGCAGATGGGGGTGAACTATTGCAGCAGCCTGTAAGCAGGGTCTGCAAAATGCCTCCGGAGAGCACGCTGATCACATTGCTATATGATGGTGAAGCAGAAATCAGGACCTGGCACACAGATTGAGCGGTGGTGGGTTTTGCAGTGTATGAGACGTTGTGAATGGACTAGTACTGAATTTGTTTAAGGGTGGCAGAAGCAGTTAAGGCCCAGCAGCTGAGTATTGGTAATTTAAGCCAGCGGCAGGCTGAAAGAGACTTGCTCAGTAGAGCAATACTGGTTTAAAACCTTAATTACATTTTAATGTTTTACCTAATATGTGTTTAGAAGTATTATATTGTGTGTAAGCAAATTATGGTGTCTTTTTAGGAGACAGTAAAGCCTCATGTGTATAAAACAGAAGTTAAAACACATTAGTAAAGTTATGTATATGTGGGAACCACCTTGTGCAGATATTGCTGAGCTACATTAAATTTTGCCTTGACAGTTTAGCTTTGCCCAAAAAACTTAAATGTATTGGGTTTTCCGGGGCTTTAAGTCAAAGTCAACACAGTTTTTAGGTTATAATTTTCAGAAAATTATTTTTATACAGACTGGTGAGATTCAACACGGTAAGAGGAAATAAATCCATCATTGGAAACCATGTGAAAAAGAGTTTTACTTACTGTTTGGATTTATATCCACTTCAAATCCATGTTTGGATTTAAATTGATTCTCTCTCTATTTCTGTGCTTATTGTTTATAAGTAAAGGAATAGGAATAAAGTGTAGGAATAAAAATTACTACATTATATTACAATGGCTAAATCTTGACAATAGTTCTGTAGGAAACAAACCATGTAAATGCAAAATCAGAATGGTGTGTTTTCCTAAAGTGGTACCATATGTTAGCTGATTAACAAGTTGTAGGGCTATTAGAAGATCTTGGCTGCTGGTAAGAAGAAGCATCTGTTTTCTAAGTCTTTTATCTAATATGTGTAAAGACTTTGCCAAGTCACCAAGGCAAGTTTAACCTTTTTTTCTTTCTTTCCTTTCTTTTCTTTTTTTTGTATGTCAGCTATAAATTCCTCGATTAATTTTTTTTTCCTAGGCAACACCGATGCATTCTTGAGATTTAGATCTAACCCATCCCTGTCAAGAAAATTCAGTAATGTTTAGAAGTAATGCACAATGTCCCATGTGCAGGTATTTTATATGAGCAGTTCAAAATTGTTCCAGCATCACAGCTTTTATTTGGTGTAAGACTTTATGTTTTGTTTTATCTTCAACCAGACATCAACACCAGTAACTAAAGAGTATTTATAAAGTTGAATTTTCCTTCAGAACATAGCAGTTCACATTGATGTCATTGCAGTGAGTGTGCAAATTGCCAAGCATGCATGCCTGCATGCATCATCAGGGTGACTACAAAAATGAGCATCATGAGATTTTACACAGTAAAATGAACCATCTTCCACTTAAGACCTGTTTTGAGATCTTAAGTAGAGTTTAAGTGGTTAATCAGTCTTATTATACTGGCTTGCAGCAGATTCTCTTGTGGTCTAGCCAGTTTTGAGGCTGTGGTGAGAGCCAACAGTCTGATGCTTCACACTGAAAATAAATGACATCTTAGAGAAGGACTGGAGATTTTAAGTTGTTTCATGCCTATCTTACAGACAGCTTCTACTCTTCCATGTTTGACAAGTTCACAATTTCAGGTTTCAAACACAGGATCTAAGAATAACTTCTCCTCATCCAGGCCTGACAAAGTTTTCGGACTTTTCTATCAGATGAGGAACTTACCTTAGCAATCTGCTTTGATGTGACATCAGGCTTGGGTTTGTGCACAGCACTTTGCTCAGAGTTACCTGGGAGAAGGCTGAAGCAGGAGCTGGCTGGCCACTGCATGCTGTGGATCAGCAGGGACAGTCATAGGAGCTCTCCAGAGCCGCACCGGTTCCCTGTCTGCCGAGTCCTACCATGTTTCTGATTTATGCTGTGCTGCATGTCATCCTGTGTGGCTGGGTTTGTTCCAAAGGATGAAAGCAGTAGTTGAGGTCAAACGAGGCTTCACAAACCTCAGATTTAAATATCAAGAGACTTTTCTCGTGGTCCGAGGGAACCTGAGCACATTGCCCTTTCAGAGCGAGTCCGAGCCTTTGATACACGAAGTACGTACATCAAAGAAATAATTTCTCTCAACACGTTTTCAGTGGGAGACTCAGGTTTATGGAGGAAAACTTTGTTTTGGATCCAGATGGAAGCTGGCTGGGAATGTTTCTGTTTTTAATTTGATTATGCATCCCCTGCCATGGGAGAGACGTCTTACAGACCCAGCGCGAGAGGCCCCTGGCTGCGTGCGGCCGCCCCTCCGCAGGCAGCACCTCGGGCCTCCGGCGCTCCCAGCCTGACAGGGCCTCGCCCGTCTCCGCAGGGGCTCCGCCCGCC
>VZZY01017384.1:30020-45017 GCA_013400335.1 Eurystomus gularis
CACCAGCCGCAGGGAGCACGTAGGACGTGCTTCGTCCTGCATGTTCTTCTTTCGAGGCTCTTTTTTTTTTTTTTCGCCGAGATTGAGAGGGAAAAGAAAATTTTAAAAAGATCCCCTTTAAGAAAGAATAAAAAGTGGTTTGCATGTTGTTAATACTCTGTTGGCAGAGGATGATTTTTCTGCTTCTCGGATTCCCCCTTGCTTTCATTAGAAGGCAGTAATTTGAAGCTGAGAAGGAAGTTTTGAAACAGACAATGGGTGGAGATCAACCTATTTTCTCAGTGCTTTGGGACTTTCCATGGTAGGAAACTGTTTGTTTGGTTTTGCAAAAATTGCATGTGTTTCATTGGCAGGACATTGAGCACAGCTGTCTGATGAACACAGAGTGAAAAGCTAGGACAAGTCTTAAGACCAAGTAGCAATACAGGAGAAGCAGCAAGACAGGAGCCTGGTCTCTCCTTCTGCTGGGCTGTGTGCTTTGAAGGACAGCAGCTTCAACGCCTTTGGGAGGTGGGTGCTCACTTTCCGTGTAGGCAGTCACACTGATGCTGAACAGCCTCCAGCTGTTGTCAAGCCCCAGCCCAGCTCTCTGCCTCTCATCAGCCCAACTAGCCATTCTGTCCATCTACCAACAGCTTTGAAATATCAGCCTTTCAACTATGCCTTCATCTCTACATACTGCCATAGCTTTTCTTCTTATGTTTTTTCTTGGGGGGTGGGAGGTGGGCTGTGTGGGGCAAAGTAAGATATGTTGTCAGCAAAATATGTTGAAGATGAGGAGCCAAGAAATAAAAGAAGAAACAGCTAAGCAGGCAGCCACAGCGTGTGCGTGAGAGGAAGTAGTTTTACCTTCTCTGGTGCCATATGCTGCACAGACCTGAGATCCTGGCGCTGCTCAGCAGAGCCTGGTGTGGATGTTGTGGTGTGTCTACATGGACTGGGGTCAAACTGTAGAAGGAAGTGCCGTTTGCAGCTCTTCTGGCGTGGCCACAGCAACCACTCATGAAGTGTTTCGGACAAAAGTTTAAGGACAGGCTTCATGCTTCGGCTTTAAAAGCCTGGCCAGGAGTCATGCAACACTCCATTTGATGTGGGATTGCAAAGAGAAATGTAGCGCTAGGGAAAGACAGACAGTCCCTAGCCTTGTAAAATTGCATTTTATGATGGTGAGAGTCTTCATAGAATATGTTCTGGGTTGGATTGTTTTGTTTCAAGAGAGGAGTGTTTAAGAAACATTATCTAGTCTGTTGGCAGCAAAACAATATGACAAAAAGTGCTGGGCAAAAATAGAAATAGGAAAGCCTTCATACAGAGAATCTTCAACATGAGTCTAAAATTTAGGATTAAATATATGCTTGGCTCTTGAGGAAAACTGTGTACATGGGAATCACACACCGCCTAAAACATTGGGAAAATGTTAAAAAGAGTGTTAGAAGATATTTCCATGTATAGGCAGTACATGTTTTTCCAAATAAAATAATTTTATTTTATTCTCAGAACTATTTCAGGAAGTGTCATACCATCCAAAAAGTTATATGTGCAGATATTTTCAAGAGACCACCACCATCTCCAGTGGAGTACTGCCCACTGAACAACTAGTGCTCTGCTCTGCTCTGCCTGTTTGTGAGTCCCCTCCTGTAACACTGGCCCTATATGCACTGGCTGTTTAGTCTAATGTGTATGCTGCTTCACAGTCATGGAGACATGTCTCAGGAGACTAATTCACCCCATTCTAAAACTAGAATGAGTGGGATGGGTAACCTTCAGCAGGTTACTGCTTCAACCCTGTGGTTTACTAGGTGAATAGCTTATACTAGTTGCTTGTATTTTCAATGGGTGAGACTAGGTGAGATGCAGCAGTTTGGCTTTCCTTCAGAAGAAGGAAGCTCTGGGATTTTTTGGTGGTATCTAAGGAGAAGTCCCATCAGCTAGGAAAAGCACTCTGATTTTCTCTTATTTGCAGTGTCAACATTGCAGATGGGCATAAACTGGCTCTAGAACACACAGAGCTTCTGCCAGCCTGCAGTCACCTTTGCAGGTCTGTATGCAAGGGCCCTGGTCTTCAACAGAGGACAGATTTAGCTGCTCTGTCCAAACAGCAGTATCTAAAGGTTGCTTATGTAACGTATTGTGAACTGTGTGTGCTCCACACACATGTAGCTTTTGTGTTCTGTTTTTTCCTAACCAATTCAGGTTTTCTGGGTCAAGAAGTACTGAGATACATCACTGTATATCATGATATATATGCATCACTTTGAAAAAATGTTTACGAAGAGTCTTCTTCAATATATCCCAGCAGCTCCCTGTTACTGCAGTAGCTCCAAGAGCATGACACTCCTTACTAGTCTGATATGTTTCTGCAGTTAGCACAGAAGTACATAATGTCGGGTATGAAACTGCCATTGCTTTCCTGCAAGTTTGATAATTCAGTAAGAACTGCTTTCTAAAGTACTTGAAAATCTAATGAGATTCTGGATAGGCCTCTTTCAAGTCAGCCAGTCATAACATTCCTTGAGAAATTGCTAGTAAAAAGTTTCTTACTGTGCATAGCTGCTTAATAAAAGGTGTATTATTCTTTGTCCTTGAAAAATCTCCTGACTAAAAAAAAAGACAAAGCTCTCTTATTTTCTTGGTACAGGAGCGAAGCAAGGAGTTGGTTAGACATCTCAATAACGTAAGGAAGTAGTAAAAGCAAATTTCCGAAGACCTACAGGGACAAAACATCTGATGTCTTCATGGAGAGGTTGTGTGTGGTAGTGTGGGAAGATACTCAGATTTCATGCTTCTAAGTGAGCAATTGCCAATGATCCTACTGCTACGAGATCCCAGTACCTACATTGTGGAGTACTGTGAGCTGATCTGCACAGCCTTGCCTGCCCTTGCCCTGGGTCCCGAATCCTAGAGACATGGGGAGCCTTGGTGCCACCTTGTGCTTCATCCTGCGTCATGGCACCTGAAGTCCACCAGGGTGGCCTCTCAGTAGTGGGGAGTTAATGAGGGAGAAAAGATGATCTCAGTGCCGCAAAGCTGCACAGATCCCTTGTTCAAAAGGTTTAATAGCATTCTGACACTTGGTGGTAGCCAGCGCTTCAAATGCTGATGCCATGTAAGATTTACCCTGCATTGTCCACCACCTCTGTGGAATAGCTGAAGCACTGCAAATTCATTCTCTTATCTTCCACTACACTAATTTTCCTGTGTAGACAAATGTGTAAGGCCATTTTTACAACAGTTGAGATGACATAACATATTTTATGCCATTCATTCTCTCCCATATCCTTGCTCCTGGAGGAGATTTCCATCCGATTCTAACTACACAGCAGAGTGTTTTGATTAGGTCTGAGGTTGTTCTTTTTCTGTTGTAATGTAAGTGCTTCTATTTTTGTTATGTTTAGCATGTATGACAAAGTGTTACTGTCAGCATTAGGGCTTTTTGTGCCATGACAAGTGTAAGAGCAGTTTTAGCAGGTCAGACCAGAGTTCCAGCCTGACAACCTGACTTCAATGGTGATGGTTACCTAGGGAAGAATACAGGATTGAGGAGAGTATGTAATGGTACTTCTGGAATATCCTCCTAACTCCCAGCAATATACAAGAGGTTAACTGAAAGAAACCAAGAATTATGTCCTTTTTTTAACAGTGCTCAATGGAGTTTTTTTCCATTAACTTGTTTTTTGTTTTAAACTCTTGTAAACTCAGCAACTGCAGTGTCCTACAGCAAGTTCCCCAGCTTACCAGCATTTCCATAGTGCTCTGTGAAGTTAATACTCACATCTATGTATTTTTTAATCATTAGCGTACTTATTTCGTCTGATGACCCTACAGTCTGTATTGAGACAATGAAGTCTTTCCCCATTCAGCTCCTCTCTGTCACTCATGTTTACAGACCTCAAACAGATGTTTGAGTCATCTGTTTTCAGAATGGAGAGTCCAACATAATTTAGTTGTTTCTTGTACAGAAACTGTTCCATAACTTTGATCATTCATGATGCCTTTGTCTTAACATTTTTATTTCTGCTATATCTTTTTTGACCTGGAGTGAATTAAAATTGCATGCACTATTCAGAATGTGGGTAGGCTGTGGGTTTGTACAGTAGCATAATGATATTATCTGTCTTGTTCGCTATTCTTTTCCTAGCATTTTCTAACATCTGTTTGGATTGTTAATCACTAATCAGCACTGAGCTGAAATTTTCATAAAATGGTTATAACCTCAGACTCTCTTTTTGAGTGGTAATAATCTGTTTAAAGTCACTGGTCATCACTTTACATTTATCTACATGAGATTTCATCTATCATTTTACTGCCTAGTCAGTGAATCTTGTGAAGTCTTTTCTTCATAATCAGCCCTTGTCTTTACTTCACTGAGTATGGTAATGTTCTCCGAAAGCTCTGCCACCTCACTTATACCCTCTTTTCCAGCTCACTAGTGTTGAGAGCTGCCTAGACCAGTGCATTCTGTGTGATACCATTGGTAACATCCATCCCCTGGGAAATTTGGCTTTTGTTCCTACGAGGTCTTTCCTAAAAATTCAGGTTTTTATCAATGGACAATCACCCATTGGTTTCTTTACCAAGGGATGTAGCTGCAGGCTCTGTGGAAACCCAAGGGAACCATACTTCCCAGCTATCACATGCCTTTCCTGTCACTGGGCTGGGAAATGCAAATGCAGTTCTTGCTTCTGCTTTCCTTGACCCTGTGTTTCAGGTTCTCTCTGCAACATTAAATTATTAGTTTCACAGGACCACATTTGGGTTTTGCTACTTGCATAACACGTTTTCCACATGCTATGTGTTAGGAATCCTATTGAGGAGTGGCATATGCTGCTTTCTGAAGGCAGGGGGAAGTGTTTATGGTTCTTATTTTAGCTCCATCAGCAAAAGAAAATTATGAGAGATAGTGCCTCTGTGGCTGAATTTGTGGTTTATTGAAAACTGTGGCAGAGCCCACAAGATGAGGAGAGAAAATAATGCCTGATTTTAAATCTGCAGCTGCAGCCAACAGCTGAACTTTCAGCAAGCTTTTCAGCCTGGTTCCTACCCAATTTTCTCCTAGCTTCCTTTTACTGCAAAAAGAAGTTGAATTGCAACACTGAACACTCCATGACTTGGGTTTTTTAGCATGCAAATGGCATAGCTTTGAGCACAGGTATTATCAAATGTACGCTAAAGAAGGGGCTGAAGATACAAACATTTTTAATGGTTGTTTTTTTTTGAAGTCTGAATGTGTAGCAATTAGATGTTTTTTAAAAAATACAAGGTGAATGCTTTAAGCTGTCTACAAGTGGCTGTGTTTTTATGTTTATGTTTTATTGACACCTCACTCCCTTAATGAACTCATAGCCTTAGAATTCAGTTATGAATAAAGCTGCTGTATTCTTACAACTGGTGACAACTTCTGCAAGATAAAGGGGACTTAGTCTGTGACCAAATAAAGAATACCTGTGGCATGGCAGTCCCATGCTGATGAAGACAGCTGAGAAACTAAAAACATGCTACCTTTCAACAACTAAGGTTTTATTAATGTCTTGGATACACTCCTGAGATTTGCATGGAGCTATGAAGAAAGGTATTTAGTGATGATTTGCAAAGCACTGCCACAGCCTTAATGTCTTTGACTAAAATCAAGTACACTGTAAGATAGTGTTGAAAAAGGACCTCATGCTGCCCAGGGGGCCCACTGTGGCCTTGTTCTCAGGAGGACTATTACTCAGACTCTTAAAGTCAGAAGACCACCCAGTCTTTTCCTTGCAGGGTGGGAAAAACAAACAAATTATCTTCTTTGATGGTTGGGAAAAGAAGGTGATTGATAATTACTGCCTGTAGCATTTTACCCCCTAATTGTGGTATTCAGCCTGTATTTTCTGGTCATGTTTAGAAAACTTAAGATTTCATTTAGGTGTTTCAAGTAGCGTGAGACCCGTAAAGCCCTCTGTCCTAACTTTGATTCTGCAGACCATCTTCTGCACTTAGTTTACTCCCATAGTCCTGGATAGACAAAAGCTCCAGTTAGAGCTTCTCTACCAGGATCCAGCTGTTCTTGATTTGAGCTTTTACAGCAGGACTACTTACAAAAAAGCAGAGTAAAAGCATTGAATGAATACTACTCATGGGCTGCAAACCCATTCCTTGTTCACCCAGTGCCCTCTTCCAAGGGCATTCCTGCATCACTCTCATTTGTGAGACAGGATTTATAGGAGCTTATAAAATTGAAATGGGAGCATGTAAGTAATATTGTCATCTTGTGTCAAAGAGATTCTGATACTTCTTTCTTTCCAGCACTTTGCCCAGAATTTCTTCCAATTACTTAAAGGATTTAGATATCATTCCAGCTGCAGTCTCGAAGTACTGTGTTTTAATAGCAGTTAAAGAAAAAGAGGGGGGAAAAGTGTGAATTTATCACTGGACCTTGTTATGTTAATTTTGGAAAATTAAGGCAATAGTACAAAACTCATAAACAAACCGGAATAAATCACAAAGTTACACGGAGAGAAATCAGAGTATTGGAGCATATGCAGTAAAAACTGTCTTACATTACCAAGTAGTATTTAATAACCTTTTCCTTTGGAGTGAAGAAAAGCTGTTGTTGTCACTACTTATTGCCTGTTTCCTACCCTCAGCTATGCCACAGGTAAAGGCATGTGCTATATTAGGAGAGATATTGGTATATCTCATTGCAGACTTACAGTTTGTAAACAGAGGTAACTAATACAATGTCATCTTATGTTGTCAGTGGAGAGCTCACCGGTAAGTCATCACATTGAAAAGTTTTTGTAAGAATTACAAAACAGTTGGAATTAAATTGTCTTGGGTTATCTATTTATTCAGGAGAGAGACAGAGGCTCTACCTCTGAATAAGCTTAAACCTTGTATGACACCTTTCTATGCTGACGCTGCTTATTCATGGCTTTACCCCAGGCAATTTTGTGTGCTTCTTGGAGCCTGATGAGATGGATCATTGTTACTTTTTCTCTGTTTTTATCTTCTGCAAAAGTGTTGCAGAGAGGGCAGGCTTCACCTTGTAGGAGAAATAGGATTTGACACCAGAGTCAAGTCACTGCAGCTCGCTCAGTGCTTGGATGTTTTGCTCCTGCCAGACCCGAAGCATGCTGTCTTTTCAGGAGGAGATAGCCATGACCATGGGCTCCCTGTCCACTAGGGAGAGGGCTCCAGCCTCACGCTCCTTTTCATGGGGACTCTGTACTATCATGCAGCATCCAGCTGCACCAGTATTTTCAGAGGTTAACTTAGGTCATGTACCCCTTTATTACTGTTAGTATATTAAGTTCAGGAGAATGGGCTCTGATAATCCTGCTAGCTGTACTGCAAGGAGAAGATGGGAAAGAAAGTGAAGCGAGGCAAAGACTTGTTTTCAAAGGTGAAAACCCAGACTGAGGTATACTGCAATTCTTCAGGAGCTCATCTGACACAAGGAATTGAGGAGGAGGCTGTGAGGTGGCTTTCTCGCTGAGCACAGGTCTTACAGCACTAGTGGGTCTGGCTGACAAATGGAGAATAAGTCTGATTGCTGGAAACTGAAATTAAGTCAACTTTACCCTGAAGAAACAGGAAGCAGTTTCTTAGCACTGAGGGTAATTAAACATCAGTCAACCAACTATAACATAATCTGTGAAAATAAGAATGGGTGTATTTGCAAAGCCATGTTAGCCCAGGTGCAGCAAGAAAGCTGGGGTGGTTGTTGCAGGGTAGAGAATCATGGCAGTCTTGCTGCTGCTGGACGTGGTGTGCCTGAGCCGTCAGCTCCATCAGCCACCTTTGTAGGCCTGCGTGCTGAAATGCCCTCAAATAACACGCTTGCAGCACTGGCAGCTCTGTGTTAAAGGCAGTGATTATAATCAACTGTCACACTTCAGCCTTTCAGCTGGTTCAGGAGAGTTTGCCCCCCCTCCGTGTACATTGGGCTAGGTATGTTTTGAGGTGCTTTTCTTTTTCTCTTCAGGTTTTTTTCATACATAAGAGATTTACCATGCTGGAGACAGTGACTTGGATGTCTGCACTGCAGCTTTTAAGTTAGGATATTTTTTGGATTTTTTTCAGGTAGGTGTCTGGTCTGGGAAATTAAAGGCAGAGGAAAGAAATTTCCTCAAGGTTAAGTCAGTTGGAGCTTGATGTCCTTCACTTTCTTATGCTGATCATCTGGGTAGATCTCATTGTGTGTGTAGTGAGGTTTGAAACAAACAGTAGTACAGATGCAGCATTGATCTCCTGAGATCAGTAATGTCTTCTTCATCTCCTTTAAGAGTTTGGCCTTCATGTGAGGATCTCACGTCAAATTTAATGGTTTGTGATAGACAGGAAGTAGAACAAGATAATCAAATGGTCTCTGTTGCCCTAAAGCTATGAAATCCTAAATACTGAAGAGTCAGTTAATAAGCATGCATCCTGGCAGAGCAGATTGGGCAGGCCCAAGGTAAGAACAGGAGTGCCACTGGTGTCAGCTCTGATTGCTTTCTTATTAATCAGCTGTCTTAATTTAATGATAGCATCAGCATGGTCTGGGAAGGTCAGAGAGACACTTTTGAAGGAAGAGGTTGTAGATATTATTGGAGAGGTCACTGATATGTTTACATGCTGGAAGTTCTACACTAGCCCTCTGCTCTTAAAACTGCATTCAGGAGATGGTGCTCTGCAAGGAGCAGAAAAAAAAGCTTTACGAACCACAACCTGTGACCATCTGCACTGGGTTAGAAAACACATTAGTGTGGAAACAAAGCTGTAAGAATTTATTCTGCTTTTCTTTATCTCTTTTTGGACACTCAGATTGTCCTGTGCTATGTAGTACTGCCTTTGTGGCAGGAGCCATGGAGACAGTGTAGAAAGAACAATTAAAATTGCCCAACTCATTAAGCCACACTGGCACTGACTTCTCCTGTGACTGTAGCCTGAATCTCAGAAAAAAAGTCTACCTCTTGCTAGTGACATTGTGGAGAAAAGTCAAATACATGATTTGGTATAGCCTAGAGATGGATAAAATGAACAGTGTTACAAAAAAGTGACTTTTCAAGGAAGACCATCATCGTGAATTGTGTGAATGCTGTGGGTTGGCAATACTAGTAGCATATAATTATTTACTAATTATTTTATTAAACGACTCTTTTGTGGTAGAATATTTCTCAGAATTGGCTGTTGATAAGTAAGTAGTTATGGTAATCACAACATAACTTCAACTATTATTTCTGGACCAGGTGCCATCAAAGCACACTTTGTATTTCCTATTAATTCAAGCATTCACCTAACAATCTTATAAACTCCAGATGTACTTGGTAAGAGCTGAAATAAAGGATCTCTCAGAATTTTTTTAAAGTATAATTGTACTTTGCAGAGAGCAACTCTTGATACCTTTGATCACTAAAGCATGCCACCTTGTACTTTTATGACCAGATCCTGCAGACACCCGTGAAACCAGCAAGTCAGTGTTTCAGGCATTAAGTTTATTTTTCTGGCACTGCTAAAAAGTTGGACCAATTTGAATCCAAGCTCTCACCAGAGCTCTGTTTGAGTGAATTCATCCAAAAAGGAACTTATCAAAACCAAAATGCTTTACACTAGGGAGAAACAGAATTTGAATGTAGAGCAGATGGACTTAAAAGTGACCTTCTCCCCTCCCTTTCTTCTACCTCCCTCAGAAACAATTCCCTACACTGTTCCTTCCCACCCACATATTGCTTTTTATTTGATTAAACTCTGGTGATTGAAATTTCCTCCATGTAAGACATTGTTTTCCTTTCACAGAGTTATTTGTTTGGTACCTTTACAAAAACAGATGTTCATATTTTCTATTTCTATGTTTGAAGGCTGATCTTATTCCTTTCCACAGGTGATCCTATATGGGAAGTGTAATGTGTGAAGGGCTGGCCAGGCTGGCAGGTGTGAGGAGCTGTAGCATGCCAGAGTCTTCAGTTCAAAGTTGGTTGTGCTGGTGTAATGTACTAATATTAATGCCTGCTTAGTATGGTGAGTTGACAACAACAGGAGGGTAAAAAGTCTGAAATATGGTGTTGCATTACATGAGTCAGAAACACGCATCTTGTAATTATGGTCATTTAGCTCTTCCATCTTACCTTGGGCAGCAGGAAGGGAAGTCATGTTAAAGTGTATCTAGAGTTACCTTTGTTGTGATTGTCCCAAATTAGAGGGGAAGCTAAAGTTACGGATAAAAGAGAAGATTCACCTTTTTTTTTTTTCTCCTTACTTGAATGTTAGCACTTCTTTGTGATTACCACACAAATTTCTCAGTTTGATTTAGAGCATGCCCAAGTGCCAACTGCTTTCAGACCTTCTCATTTATTTAAAAAATTGGAGGAGTGGGGGAAGGAAACAAGAATAAAACTGGGAAAACAGAAAATCTAACCTATTTAAGATGATACAAGTGTCCAGGTGTGAGAGTTGTGAGCTTGAGCAAAATGCCTTTTGGAGTGAATGAAGGATGCTCTGTTACTTGGAGATGTGTAAGGCATGTTACAACACAGTGCTTGTTGGTGGGAGGTGGACGCTGCATCTTTCTTCATACCTGACAGCTCAGTGATGCCAGGTGGCAGGTGATTAGAGCTGCTCTCCAGAGCTTCATTTGAAATAGAACTGGAAAGATGGATGTATTTTCTGCCTGAATATCTCATCTTCAACCTCTCAATGATTCATTAATAATTGCTCTAGTGATTAAACTGGTGGTGGCTCTTGGCACCACTGTCAGTCTCTGAACTTCTCTGAAGAGCTGAAACATGTAGGTCAAACAATACACGATGAAATTCTGTTACGAAGATGTGTAGAAAAGCTCATACCCAATTTTATTTTTTTGTTTCAACTGAAGTGTTACCATTTTGCTCCTTGGGCTAATTTTTCCGTGCAAGTATGGGAGTTCTTAACTGAACTAGAATGTATGGAGTATAAATATTGAAACTCTCCATGGATTTTTTAACAGCAAAGGTAATTTCATGATAAATAATCCCAGAGGTTGTATTGGATTTTTTGTCATCATAAATTTAAAAATCAAGTTCAAATGTTTTCCTTTAATTTAACCACTGAATACTTTAACTACTGTCCTTGTATTAGAAATAGAACCCAGTTCACTGAAATCTCTGACTAAGCAGATGGTTATCTGGTATTGCACAGTCCCTCTCCACATCTTAAAAACCTGTGATTCCTTGTTGTATAATACCAAATCAGTAGACTATTAATTTTAAAATAGTGTAAAACTCTTTTCCCCTAGATCTACTTGCATATATTCATATTGGTAGACCTCAGAGATTTGTTCATTTTGCCTGTACAAGCTAGTGGCTCATATTTTGTAATCTTTGATAATATACTATCTGAACATAGTCCTTTTCTTTTAGGAGTGAGTGTATTTTAGTTTTAAGCATTGCGAGACCACACTGAGGACCACAGTGAACTAACTGGGTACAAAGGAGAACAGAGAGCTGCTCAAACGGATTGCAGCACTGAAGCTACTCTCTGCTGGCTACCAGCGTCACCACCCTCTGTGCTGTTTTCCCATAGTCAGTTAAAATTACTCTCACCATTTCGAATATCTCACTGGTACCGAGTGGCCATCCACAATGTCCTGATGTGGAAGGGAGGTTTCCTGACCTGCTGGAGTATCTACCCTCCTCCAGGGCAGGCTGAAGCTATCTCTGGCTGCGTAATGGCTTGAAGAGGTGCTGCAGCGTGACCTGCCTGGGCGCTCATAATTCCTCCCAGACTTCTGCCTCACCACTCCAGGCCTAATATTTATTTTGTTCCTGGACTATAGCAGGCTAGACAGTGTCAGGCTAGTTCCTGCAGAGAGCATTCACGACGGTTTTCTCAGTAGCTACATGATTTTACATGGACATTGAGACAGGTCTTTAATTATGGGATGCTGCTTCTGATCTAACTATTAATAAGTAACTTCCCAGTTTTTCAGTTGTGAAAAATTTCTAGAGCCATGGAGTCGTTGTATATTATAAGTTTGACTAATTGAGGGCAGCCAGTATTTGGTAATTGTTTTATGCATGCTCTAAACCCAGAAGTGTTATAAGTTGCTCTAGGACATTAATTTTAAATATAATTATAACAGCATAACCTGTTGGCAATTATTCTCCATGCATTGTTTTGATATTGATGGGTCCAGATCTGAGCACAGTAATTAAAAGGACGCACTGTTATTGTTGAGCCCGCAGATAAACAAATGCTGATTTCATACTGTGAACTAGTTAATCAAGTTTATTTAACTTGTCGTTAGTGATTCATCCAGTGACTGTGCTGGGAACCTCTTTATTTGAGCCTAACACTATAATGGTTCTGGCTGTCTACAGTTTCTCAGCTGCTAAAGGAGTTTCACTAATTGTTTTAAACAGACAATATCTTAAGGAGTGGCATTGTTACAAATATTAATTAAATCCAGTTTGGGACCAAAGACTTTTCCATTAAAGTGAGGCCATTCTTTGAGACCTTGCTGTCCCAGCTGTTCCTTGTACTGAGCAGCAGCAGCAGAGGTGATTGTTTCCTCTGAGGCTGGGCAGGCTCTTTTCCGTTGTTTGATTTTGACAAGACTGAAGCATGCCATGTTTAGTCTCACCTTTTCTCAATGCTCTTTAATCCTTTTCAAGAGACTGCTTCTGCAGCTTCAGTTCTCCTAAGGGGACACCCAGATTTCAAGTCACACCTCCACAACCAAATAATCTCTCTTAGATCATCTCTGCATTTTGGAGGTTCGTGTTGCTCAGGCCCCGTGGCAGCAATACCATTTACTGTCAGTCTCAGTAGTGGGAGCATCTTTCTGTGGCCATGAAAGCAACAGTTTGAGACCAGGTTGGCACCATCCCAGGGGACACCTAGCTGGTCACTAGGACACGTCAGTGGGAGAGTCAAAAGACCAACTCTGTCGTGTTGGAAGCTAATGGTCCTGGCTGTAAAAAAGATATTTTAATTCTAATGAAATTTTAATGTATTTTTTTTTAGTCTTAAATGAATTTTCTGGGTTTTTTCCCCACCGTGGATGAAGGTAAAGCCTCCTAAGGGGCTAGAGAGCATTGATTTTTATCTTTTTAAGGCTCTCGTTACAAACTGTATCGATCTCCATAGCCAACCATGTTTTTGTACAAGGCTGCAAAAGCACCTTCCTTTTAGGCATTTGTAGGCAAGTAAGTTTTGTTCTTTCCATTGCATTATTTCAGCTTATGGTCTTTTAAAATGCCCTTAGTTTCCTAACTCTCAGTTTCCGAACCCTGTGTCCAGGTGGTGTCTTGGTACAGTGTTCATGTTGCTACTCCAGGCAGCTGCATTGGCTTTCTTTTCCCATCAGAGGTTTCTGAGTTATTTTTTATTTCCTCAAGTTGGGGGTGTTCAGTGATCACTATTCCTGTAAGAGCCCTTTTCTCCTTCCAGCTGGCTGTGAATATAAGTTGTAAGAGACTCATCACACTTGTCCAGACTCTGGAAAACCTCAGTGTTAAAGGCACATTCCTCCATGTCACAAAGACAACATCAGATATGTGGGATGGCTGGCCATCACTTCTCCTAAAATAGTCCACAATGAGAATGAGCAGGAATAACCCAAGGCCAGTAAAAACATTACTCTAAATACAGTGTGTATCACACTGTTTTCTTTATATTGCAGGGCAACTATTGGAGTATTCTGTTGGGAACACTGTACTGCAGACCTTAAATAGCAGTGCTAATGTTTAGATTGTATTTTCATATTTTCTGTGTTATCTGTGCCAGATTTCTGGGGCCTTTGCCAAGCTCCAAGACAATATAGAATTAATTGTTAAAAAGGAAAATAAATGTTTCTTAAGTGCTAGAGAATATGTGTGTCTGATCTAATGGACAATAGTTCTGTTCATTGATCAGTCGTTAATTGTAATTTACTCTAATAGTTTTTCTGTCTGGAAGGGGGAGGATTTGGCCATGAAGAGAGTGATTCTCCTTGAGCTTCTGTATTGAATTTATGTATACACAAAACATTTCTGCATTCAATAATGTAAGTAGATAGGATGACGTTTCTGCCAGACAGAGATGTAGAAGAAAATGCAGGGGAATTTTCCTAGCCTGTCTGGACTGGCTGGTTGAGAGGTCATTGCAAGCAATGTAGCTGATGTTACAATGAAGTCAGAGTTGAAGGAAGCTTGGAAGACCAGATTATACTTGGTCTGTTTAAAAAGACATCCAAGATACTGTTATCTGGTATTGCACTATGTGGTTGATTTAAATGAGAAATTGCATATTTTTGTTAGTATCTCAGTTATGCTTTGTTCTTAACCTAATTCAGAAGTTGTCTGTGGATAAACTTTCTGGTCTTGATGCTGTAACTCAGCACTCAGTCTGTTCCACCATCTCTGGCTCTGCATTATGACTTTTTTAGGCTAATTTGGTCTGATATTCTCCACTAAACCAACATATGTGGCATCTGCTGGATTTGATCTCACCCTTCTCAGCCACATTATTTTTTGCCTCGCAGCCTGGTGGATCTATTGATTCTCATGCAGGCTTCCAGCCTCTGATCTGCCAAAAGAGAATTAGTTATATGTTTCTATGTGCTTGGCTACTGAGGCTTCAAAATCCCCCTTAACCAAAGTCCCTGCTTACATATCGCTACCATTCATTTTTATTGGCTTCACTAAAGTTGAATTCCAGTATCTTGATTTTTCCCTAATTCATTCTCTGAGCAGCTTGAAAGAATTCAACAGAAAACAAAACCCCAAAGCCCTCATATAATGAATTACTTTTAAACTAGACGCTGAAAAAGACAGTGGAGCATTTATCAGGAATGTTTGTGGGCTTGGTGGTTACGAGCTTAAAAAAATATTCTGTGGAAAGGCTTTTGTCCCATGACAGAGATTTAAAAGGCTACGGATTTGGATTCCAGCAGAGGCTCCGGCCTGTAATCATGTTTGAAATGTTCCCTTTCACGGGGCTGCCCGGCTGCGGCGGGAAGCGAGCCGGCTAGGGCCGAGCCGGCAGCCGAGCCCGTCACCTGCTGGGGCCCAGCGCTCGGGGGCC
>VZZY01017384.1:45368-76010 GCA_013400335.1 Eurystomus gularis
GCGCTGCTCCCCGCGGCCGGGGCTGGCGCCCCCTGCCCTCCGGTGCCCGGCGGCTTCGCCCGGCGCAGGGAAATAGACCTCCTTTCGTGAAAGCAGGCTGGAGCTCAGCTCTTCCTCCGGGTGCCCTTTGAAAGAGGGGGATTCACGGCAGATTGTCACAGGGTTGGTTTGCTGTGACTGAAACCGGTTGGGTTTGTTCTGGAGTGAAGCCAAGACATGATAAGCGTGGTTTTCGCGGGAGGGAGTCAGCGGGGCTGCTTTGGAACCACTGCTGCTGAGCTATACTGTGTCTAAAAGAGAGTGAAAACTGTTTCCCGGTGAACTTTACGTGGGCTGCTCCGCGTGGAGCATCACGTTCAGGTAGCATGACGAATACCTAATCTAATCTATAGCTGTAATAGTACTTGTGGAGCACCTGTGGACATTCCCAGTTCATGTGGATTGTAGTCCTCATCGGCACTTCAGAAAAAACGTTGTGTTAATGTGCTTCTGTGAAACAAACAACGCATGGTCAGGTACCTGTGGATCTTTAAAAAAAACCGCACAAGTTCGTGAACATCCAATACCAGAAAGTAGTGCATAGAGAACTTAGGAGAAAAAAACTACCCTTCTTCTTTTCTTGGGGGTTCATTAATTGCTTGATATTCTTTTGAATAATTTTTAAAATTAAAATACTGGACAGTGCAAGTCACATGCATCTGTCTGTATATGTTTATGTTTAGTGGGACAGAAACTTTCCCTTAAAGCATGTGTCTGAATGGGAAGAAAAAAAAAAAAGCCTTCAGTAACATATTTCTGCTGTATGGGTTTTGTGAAGCTGCCTGAGATACATGTGGAGCTACAAAAACAGAAGTCTGACTAGACCAGCGCAATGGTTCCAAGAAATTTTGAATGCTGAAAGCTCATAACTAAATGTAGTAGTTTTGGCCCGTATCCAGTATTTACATTTGAAAGTTCCTTGGAAAGAGAGCTAATTGTAAAGACAGTGGAGTAAATTAGAAAGATTCCAAATAATCTCAGATTCACTGCTAGCACAAATATAACAAATGTACGTTTGACTCACACTGTTAAAATTGTATTATCTTTTAAACTTGTATTGAATGTGGTTTGCTTCCAGGCTCAGTTTCATAGTATCAGCACGGGTCAAGTCCATACTTGTTCCTTGCTGAAATTATTCTGACAGTGCTCTTCTCTCATGTCACCTGGGTTGCAAAACAGGACTATTAAAATCTTCACAACATTTGAACTAGTGAAGCAAAGTGACTTTCCTGACCTTTGTAGACTTCACGGAGGGTGTGACTTAGAAGAATTGCATACCAGGACATGTTGAAGGACTTTTTTTTTTTAAATTTCTAGTTCACAGCAATTAATCCTTCATTATAATCTTCCTGATAATCCTAGGCATACTGCTTCTATGCTGCAGACATGGGCCTTTGCTCTAGTTATAGCCACTGTAGTAATGGGTGATGTTAAGAAATCCTGAAGTTTGTTTTCAGATCAGAGAAACAACTCAAGTGTATGGATTACTCAAGCCTTTGGAAAACCAAAGCCCTCCCCTGTCAATCAGCAAGTCTTGCTTTTTGTTGCACTCTAGACTTGCTACTTCATTGAACAGAAAGACTTTCAGCTTTTAGTTTCTAAATATGAGGGAGGGAGAGAGGGAAGCAAGCATATCTCAGACCTCTGTGTTTTCTGTTGGCTTCTCTTTACTCCTTTTCCAAGGAGGGTGCTTGCATAATTCATCCTTTCGCTCCTCTTAGCCCTCTTCTGGGAACCATCACATGATCATTCACACATTTCACAGTTATCTGTAGTGATTGATTTTCTAGGCCTATTATCTTCACTTGGAAGATACGGGAAGTTTGCCCACCCTGTTGTTGAGCAACTCCAGGATCCAGAAAACCTCAATCAGTTTCTCCTCCCCTTAGCACCCTGGCCCACACAGCAGCTGTGGAGCTCATGTGCCCCAAGGTACACAGACGGGTTTCACTATCCCAGCTTTCAACCTCGCCATCAGAGTCACTCATCCCTATCTGGGAGGTGGTCAAGGAAGGTTTTTTCAGCAATTACTAGGAGAAAGACCCATATTCCAACATGACAGGGAGTTCGGTTTGCACAGACAGTCACGTGCAGCTGTATGCTGTAGTGCCGCAGGACCATGCGGAATGCCCGGGTCAGCTCACTGGCAAGACTAGCAATTACTTTGCATAGTTTACATTCCTTTCTTCTCCCTGGTATTTACACAGTATTTTCCAAATATATGAAAGGAAAATAAAATAATTTGTTGATCTTTCTAGTATAGTATAAGAAAAATATGTTATTTTTGATTCCTTCTGAAGGTTTCACCCAGTAACAAATAGTAGTAAAACACTTGTATGTCTCTTTGTTCCAAATAATTAGCTTTTTCTTAAACTATTGAAACGACTGAAGGCCAGAGTAGGGAAAGGCTTTGTGTGAGAGAGATTTAGGACCCGAAATACACATTCATGAGCTCTCAGTTGTGTTTGTCAGTGTAAGTTTACCTGCCTTCTTGAGGAAGTGCCTGCCGTCACTTCAGTGATTGAAACTGCTGCTGTGACCATACTTTAAGGGTTTATACCAAATTGCTGCACTCAGTCACCCATGTTCATGCTGACTTCTTCGAGCTCCAAGGAAATCCCTTATTTATGTCTGCTGCCTTTGTTCCAACAGCCTCAGTGATATAACCTCCAGGCTCTTGATGCAACAAATTAAAGATGGTAAATTCCAGCCAACCCCATCCCACCTCTTTTTCCTCCTGTGTAAAACCCCTTGAAATGACTGTGCAGCTTTCAGAAACCATTTTGACTGAGTTTATCTGGCACCTGTACTTCTTGCAAGTGTAACTCTCCTTTTTGCCACTTTTTTCAAACAAGCTGAGTATACCTTACGGTTGATGCCCTGAATTTTCAGTAATCAGTGAGGCTGGGTTAATTGAGTTGTGCTTGAAAAAGTTGAGTGTATGAGAGTGTGTGTGTATGTACATACATGTGAGGTTGCTGCACTGAAGGTTTAACCAGGATTGTGCTTCTAAGAAGGTCCTAGAAGGTGCTGCAGAGATCAGAGATTTTGAATCTGTGTGAGAGTAAAACTTAGCTGTGAACCAGACCTGTTTCCAAAGTTGTGCTTGAGTCTGTGCTCATCAAAGCCTGGTGTCACTTGCAGTCTGGGCTCGTCTCTGGTTCTGCTTTCAGGGCAGGTTTCCATGAATGCAAAGGAACTCCCTAACAATAGGGAGCTCCCTAATAATAGGGAGTTTACAGAAACATGCAAAGTCTTTGAGGACCTTCCAGGGCCCAGTCCTGTTGTAAAACTCAAGGGAATTGGTTCCCCATATGAATTGATGGGACATCACATTGGCAGCAGCCTCACTGATAAAAGATTTACTTTATTACGAGAGCTTGATGTTATGTGAGACTTGGCAGCCAATTGACAAAGCACACCAGAAAGCTGAAAAATCCTCCGCATAAAAACCTGAGGCAAGTGGTAGACAGGGTGTCAAACTGACTGACTGAACCATAAAAAGAAGCAAGTAGGTGCCTGTTTCCAAACAGCAGTGCTGTATAAATGGCAGCACGCAGAGGAGACAGTTGCCGGGACGATAGAGGTCTCCAAGGCGAAAAGTGTCAGATAGAGAGAAATAGAGATGTATTAAAAACACCTAGATGAAGGAGCTTCCTGCTTCTGGGCAGTTGTAAAGAGTTAACACTCACAGGGGCTTCTGAGGCTGCCCAATAAAGATGGGGAAGGCCACATAAGACTTGGAGAGGCCTTTCAAAGCTTCTGGGTTTTGTGCTTTTTTTTTTTCCTTTGCTGACAAAGGAATGAGGGATTTTTCAAAGGTATTGGGTAACAAGGTTCCAGACTACACTTTTTCATGCACCGGAGGGTTCATGTTACACAGTTACCTGAAGATAAGCCAGCACTTACATATCCTCGGTGTCTGCCTATCTCTTTACAGGTGTCGTCATGGTCTTTGGTCCTGAAGTAGATTTTAAAGTTGTAAAATTTATCAGAGGTTTTTATATATATATATATATATCACACAAAACTTGCTTTTATTCTGTTTCTTAAGAAATTCTTTATGGAAAAAATGGTGTAGTATTTTCCAGTCTGCTGTCCTGAGACATATAAAATCCAAGGGAGATCCGTGAAATTTAAAACCAGACCACAGTCAGAAATCAGGAAAAAAAACCTCAAAAACCCTGTTATTATTTCATCTGTGTTTCAGAGCACGTTAAAAATACACTGAAAAAAGATTAAGGATTTAAAATCTCATTGTCAAAGGAATTTTATCAGTTGCTATCCTTAAGGATACTAGTTACGGGGCCATTAAGTGTTCTGGAGCCTATTGAAGAAACCGGTTTCTTCTCGTGGAAAGCATCCTGTAGATTTTAAAGGTCAGGGAATAAGGGCCCTGTCAGTTCTTCTTTTCAAGTCTCATGGTTGTAAAGATGGTGTAGAAGGAACCTCTACTTTAATGATGCTCACTTCTGCAAGGCAATGCCATGGTTGTGTGTTAAAAGTATTTAAGTGCCATGCGTAGCTTAGGTAAGTGATCATTTCTGGGCCACTTCTTACAACATGCATATGTCTAATGATACAGAACATTACATTGGACACTAGCAGACGTTTAAAATAACCTAGCTTTTATATTGATTATTTGCTTTTTCTTATTAATATGAATGTTGGAATTAAGTTCTTATAATATACTGTTTGGCTTTGTTGTGTTTTGTTTTTTTTTTCAGACCAGGCAAAAACCAGTTTGCATGTAACATCACTAGATGATGCAGAATGTCTCCGATCTAAAGAGCTGCTTTCGACTCCAAACAGTCATACGTCTTCAAAGTCCACCCGCAACATCCCTCGAAGACATACAGTAGGTGGCCCTCGCAGTTCCAAAGAAATACTGGGAATGCAAACCTCAGAAATGGATAGGAAGAGAGAGGCTTTTCTTGAGCATCTGAAGCAGAAATATCCCCACCATGCTACAGCAATAATGGGACACCAGGAGAGACTGAGAGATCAGGTATGAAAGTCAAATTCATATCTTGTTTGTGTTAAATAGTCCTTATAACTCCTACAAAGTTGAGGGTTTTTTGACTACAAAAGGTGAGAATGTAACAAAGTGTTAAACAGATGCTTTGATGTAGCTGAAGATTCAGTTGCTCCCTTGAAATTCAAAGAAACAATAAGAAAAATGAAGCTATTCATTATTACCTTGGAATTGTTTGTTGAAACTGACATTTTTAAAGAGTTTTTCATTTTTTTAGAGTATACATGGAGAAGATGATGAAGGTGAGATTCCTGATCTTAGTATATGGGTCTCCATCTACTTTCCACAGCTGAAGGGAAAATACAGAACAGCTGTTAACTTCTGTTACACTTTCAGTATTGACACCACTGCCTGAGAGAAAAGAAAATATCTGTAGAGTGTGTCTGTATGCTTTAGCTGTCTCTGTTACCATTTCATTTGTTTTCTTTTCTATTTTTGAGTCTTTTAATACAAACAGAAGGGACTTATCCACAGGTATCTGCCTCCTCCAAGCTGTTTTGACATCCACATCAGTATGTCAGCAGCACACCTTAAGGTGGTTTGTTTCTCACCGGCCTGCAATTGCTTTTAAGCAGTGAAAAGTAGATGTAGGGTCAGAGATGATGTGACACGCTGGTGTATTTCTCAGAGCAGGTGGAGACTGCTGTCATGTCGGCCTTCTGAATTCAGGGAATGCCATGCAAGGATCTTGTTGCAGCCTAACTCTGGGTTCTGGTTTTGGGTGCAATGATAGAGTTTAACCTGTTCAGCTTTACAGACAATATACCTTATATTCCGTAATTCATTTTTTTAAATCAACTGGGAGAATTTCGAGTTCAAAAATATTGTGCCCATTATTCTCAGTTTAACCAATGATTGATGGCAAACCTTTTATTAAAGTTCTTTTTGTTTTTCGCAGTTGTGTTATAGGTATTTCAGCACAAACATCAAATTAGTTATAAAGAATAAAAAACAAGTTGGAAAAATATTGTACTCTGTTACGGGAGTTTTTACTGGAGTCCCAGCCTCTTTTGAAGCCTTCCAAACCTTTGAAGATCAGACCATTGTTACACGTTCGGAAAGATTGTAATTTGGTAACTCCCCCATACAACTTGTCTTCGACACAGTTTCTAGAGATCCCAGGTGCTATCACTGCTTCAGAACGCAACTGCTAGAATCCATAAGTATCCAGCTAAAATTGCTGCAAGACTTTAGCTCTAACAAGGATGATCTATTCCATATTTTTGAATGGCTTCCCTCCTTTCCTTTGAAATCCTTGATTTTTTTTTTTTTTTTTCTCATCACTTATCTCTTCCATGAACTTTAGTGACTGTGTGGAATGTGCTGGGTGGTGGATAAAGATAGCATACAAATTAATTAAAGGGGGTGGGAAGGGGGGTTAAATCCAGAGATTAGATCTTTTGGAGTCATGTAAATATTTAGTTCCAGTGTTGCAGACACTGCAAACCCAGTTTGAACAGCCTACAGCATTATACCCTACACATTTTGTAATTTGAGCCTTTTCTAAAGGCAATAAATTACAGAAGGAATGCAGTAACTGTTATTGCTATTTGTTTAAAATGTGTCATCCTTGCTAATTTATTGAGGGTAAAATTCATGTGAATGTCTCCTGCCTCTTTTTTTCGATGATTAGACATATGTATGTAATGAGTTTTTAAATAATTTTAAAACAAAATAACTTTAAAATGGCTGTTAGAGCATCAAACTCTATTTCTTGGGAATAGGAAAGACTGGAGATTCCATCCATTCAGCATGACTTAAAAAATTATAAACTCAACAGAAGTCACATTAAAAATATGCAATCCCAATTGATTGCAAAAAAATTGCTTAGTTGAGATGTAATATATCAACAGTCTGCCTCATCAGATGCATTAAGATTATTATGGTCATGGCATTACAGTTCAAAGGATTTTTTTCTTACAGATTGTGTCTGTGTGCACCCAGATCTGTATTTTGTGTGTCTTTGTATATGTGTATATATATGTGCGTATCTATAGTGCACACTTTGATGCTCCATGAATAAGACCAGAATATAATTTTGCTTTGGAGGGTATATATGTGGGTTTAGCATACACCCTTCCCCTCCCCTCCCACCTCTTTATATATGTATGTGTGTAGCAGTGGTATAGAAGACAAACTACATACCCAAGTAGTAGGTATGTGTAACATATATATATCACATTAAAAATATGTAAGATGTATGGAAAGGCATGAATTAAAATGTCACAATTTATTTTCCAGGTTCCTTTCCTCCCTTCTTACTTCTCCAGCTGCTCCATTGTCTGGAAAGTGGCAATATTATCCATGGTAGGAATTTCCCCACTGTGGGAGAGCTATCAAAGATAGTAGCTAACACAACACCATTTTCTAATCTCTGTGTCAAATGGTGCAGCTGGAATATAAAACATCCCAATATTTACAGTCAGGAGATAGTCCCTTGGATATCATATAATTTGTCTTCCAGGGGCACTTAGCCCTCTCAGGTCCGTAACCAACAAAAATAGGCCAGAAAATCAAGATTGGTAATTGTCTCTGTTCTGGACTTTCTTCTCTTGTCTGTTTTAACCATCAGTATCTGAGTAGGGCAAACTGACACCTGGTTTGCAGAAGATAAACATCAGGAAAAAAATATTTGAAGTTTTCAGATCATGCTGTATCACCTCCACCAGCAAGGTCAGCTCTAAATGTTGTCCATATCTTCCATTATGTATTAATGGTTTCCTCCAGGCTTCATTTATTCAGATAAATCCCTCCCTGGGTGTGCCTCCTGAGGACCTGTTTCTACCCTTGATAACCTGTCACAAATCAGAAGTACAGTCATGGCCAGGTAAAATGCCAGTGGGGATTACTGATGGTTAACTAACCCGGTGTCCTGAAACCTCCCAGCTGTGCACACAGATCAGCCCTCATCCACCCCACAGGTTTGTTGCCCTGTCTGTGATATCTTATTCTGGAAAGGAGAGCTCACAGAGACAGGGGTTGTCTTTATTTGTGCAAGGGCCTTGGGATTCTGCTGCAAGGCAAATAACCTGCAGCCAACCTGATCTGTGTGGTGAACTGGGGGATGAGTTTGCAGCATTTGAGGGGGTGCAGGTGTGCCGTTCCTTGTGCACTCCAAAACGCCCGTGGGGGATTGCAGCACCACATGGCCACAGGTCTGTGACCCACAGCCCCATGGTTTGCCCCCACACTGCAAGCTTTCCCCTTAGCAAGACAACCCTGCAGCCAGGCCCCAGAGCTCCTGACACCTGGAAGCCTGGAAAGCTGAAGAACAAAATATTTCTTTTACAGGTAATGCAAGTTTCTGCAGGAGTTTTGGATACCTTGCCTCTGTGAAGGCTGTCTAATCAACATTAATGAAAGCAAAGTGCTAATGTAATCCCCAGGAAAGTTAGAAAGAAAGAGAAAGGAAGGAGGAAAACAGTCTCAGTCTTCTGAAGTTTGAGATGGTGTGAATTGTCTACTGCTGAGCTCATGGCAGGAGTGGTCACCCACTTAAGTGGTGTTGACTGGTCAGCAGAGAAGGAAAGAGCAAGTTTAAAAGCTGGGCCAGCTGCTGCAAGGATGAAAAAGAGTTAGCAATTAAGAGGTTAAAATGCTAACCTGGCCATGGGAGGGGGGATAATCTCTACTGTGAACCTGTTTTACAAGTTACCTCAATAAAAGAAATCCTTTCTGAGGGGCAGAGAGCAAAAATGAATGTGTAGAAGTTTTTCAAAGCCGGAGCTTATGAGTGCACCTTAAGAAAATGAGCTGGAAGGTGTTTGCCAGGGCTTTCCTTTGTTGTTGTTTGAGTAGGAAATACACTGGGGGGTGGGGAAGGGTCCTGAACAGCTCTACTGTTTCAGCCAGTGTTCTGTGAAAAACAAATGTATTGGTAAACAAAATTAATTTTCTATCAATTTTTAAAAAAGCAACTCTTCCATGCAAGGCTGAGTGCCTGCAAAAGGGTGGTTGAGGGTTTTTTTTGTTACGTTCAGTTAGGTCTGGACGTGACAGGTAACTTTGGCATCTGGGCAGGTGTGGTTAAGGTTGCCATGGAGATCCATGATGTCATGCTTGATAGAGCATGTCAAGACAGCTAATCTAACATGTAGATGTTAAAAAAAGTCCCATAGGCCAGAACTAAGCTTTATGCAAATAACAGTTACGCTGCAAAAGGGTGAAAGAAAACATGGCTGAGATATGGTGTGCGTTGTACCTGGCAGTTTGAAAGGATTATTACAGGCTTCATTATAAATTAAAACTTTTGGAACTAAAGGAAGAGGATTTCAGACCGTCTCTGGCCTCACCTGTGGAATCTCACATTTCGGTAAATAAGCCTTTCTTTCTCTGCCTTTGCTGTAAAAAAATGCTTTTGAAATTGTGGAGTTTGCTTCACCACGTTGTTCCTCTTGGCAGCAGGACTGAGTCAATAAAGCAAGTTTTCTGGTATGGCGTGTTCCCTTTTCTCCTTCAAAAATGAGTTCTTTATTGAATGAACTGAGAATTCGGAATTAATTGAAAGGCATTGTAATGTATTATGTTGATTATATGAATCATGCTGCAAAAATGTCCTAGGTAGTGTTTTGCAGGAGAAACTAAGAAAGGAGACACTGTATTTATTTGTAGATTATTTCCAGATGTCTTTCCTTTAACTGTTAAAATAGAACCCTAAAATTACAGCAACATTTATTCCAGGATTTGATGTCTGCAAAAATACCAAAGCTTTTTTTTTTTATGGATCTTAGTATCAGTTAGTTAAACTGATTTTGAGTAAGTGCTTTGATATCATAAGGTAATGTTGGGGCATTTCTTAGTAGATATTTTTTGTGGGTAAAAGTACATTAGTAAAGGGTAAACACATTGGAGGTAAAAGTCCAGCAGAAGAAAGGCTATTGGGACCTCTGAGTTTTAGGTGTAAACAAAAGAGGATATTTTCAGTCCCTCTGGAGAGGGAGTAAAATCTCTGGGTTCTTGCTTGCGACCACTTTTGTGCTTACATCAATCATGACAAATCAAGTAAACATCAGTATGTAAGGGATAGCCACCCCCCAACCCCCCCCGCGCTGCTGTGATATGGTAACGGGAAGCAGGTTTAGGGATATGAAGTTTAGTTGGTTCAAATCGCTCAGTATGAAAAGGGTTAGATCTAGGTGGGAAAGGGTGAGGACTTGCAGTAGTTAAATGTCCAAGCTTAAAAATGTGAAAAGAGAAACTTGTTAAGTTCTGCCTAAAGACACCTGAGAAATGTAAACTTGAGAGGAATTTCAGTTCAATGTGAATTCTCAGTAGGATTTAGGGAGTGAGGAGGCTGCAGAATATGGTAAGCACGTTATCTAATTCCAGGTGGAAAAACAGGGTATAAAGGTTTTACGATGTTCTGCATTGCTTGATCAGGCAAGGTTAAATACACTTTTTTTGGAACATGTATTGATTATGAAAGTGAATGGATTGAAAGGATTACAAAGTGAAAAAATCACAGATTAATTTTTTTGGTCACAGCTCTGTTGCTTTTACTCCTGGTTATATCCTGAAACTAAGCCAGTAATGGGAATATTTTAGAATTAAATTCAATTCAACCTTTCTCCCAAAGTCTGAGTGTTAATTATTTAGTAACAGAATATATACAAATGTGTTAAATTAACTAGTGTATTTTGCATTCATTACACTTTTGCTGGTTGATGCCATGAAATTGGATAGGGAGAAATTGATTCCATGTTAATACTGTGTGAATAGTTTTCTGGTGTGTACCAGTTAAAAACTAGAGTTTGATCTTAAAATGTGCACCATGTCTGTGAAGAACGTGATTTTAATCTGGATATATGTTGCTGCAGATTTTTCTAGTTGAGAAAATCTATTTTGCTGAATTACTACTTGATTCACATACTGCTGCTTATAATGTGTCATCATGAAATGCCTTTTTTTATCTAAGAGGTCAGTGTCATGCAGCTAGAACTTGCTGTTGTGTCAGCATAGGCTGTAGATGTTTGTTCAGGGGAATAAAAACTTTGAGAAGTTGTTTCAGGAGATTTCTGTGAGTTCCTGCCTCATCTCAGCTGATGGCTACTACCTCCCTGCGCAAATGAGATGGCAGTTCCCCCTCCTACCTGGATAGTTGTTGTAAGCCCAACAGAGCACACAGCACATTCAGGAAGGGGGAACCCTCTGCAGCATCCACGTGTCCCATCTCATGTACCATCTGGTACAACAATTTATTGGTTTCAAGTGCCTCTGCATTAAAAGCACCTAAGAAAAGCTATGAAAATGAACATATGAAACATGATTACAAGCTTAAATCTCTACTGAATTCCAAGCACTTAGCTTTTGTTTATAGAAGGACACAAGATGACATGTCCATTTGTTTTGAGTTGAAGCATGCTCTTTAGCCCCCAGATAATGCTGTGATTGTGAGATAGTTATAAATGGCTTGATAGATAAATGAACAAAGAGCTAATTCATTAGCAAAGTAAAGTGGATTTACTTTCTATTTACTATAAGTAAAAATCTTGAGGGAGAAGAATAATCCTAGTAGAATGTCTCAGTGGAAAGTCTTTTAAACTCTTTAGTTTAAAAAAGTAAGGCTACATATTAAGGTGCATAATGAACTGCTAACCCTAAGGTATCTCTGGGAGTAAGGAGTTTAACTAGGGTGGTAATACTCGCTTTGATAAACTTAAGTTTCTTCATTTATACCTATCAGTTAAAAGTAATAGAAAAAAGCTCTTCTTTTGAAATAGCACACAAAACAAAGCTGCAAAAAGCTTAATAAAGCAATTCCTTTTCTTCTTCCTTCCCTCCCCCCATGCAAACCAAGCACCAGCACAGTTACTTTGCCCCAACAGGATTAGTAACTTTTCTTCTGTGGCAACGCCTCTGCATTTTAAATAGCATGTATTGTTTGTAACTCGGAAGTCCCAGGTAGTTGTTACATGCTTACCTTTGTTCATGTGAATTTTATACATCTATTTTTCTAATCTAATTTTATGACAAAGGAAAGCATTTTCTATTCAGCTGACTGAGTAAATGCCAGCAGTAATCTTGTTTCAGTACTTATGGTTAGATCCAACAGAAAATCTAGACCTTTGGTATCCCTTAAAGCACAGTTCGGGCAGCTGCATTCAAGAGAATTGCCCATGGAAAACTCCCCCAGTTATGGTAGACATCTGAGATTCCTTAGGTTTCAGAAACTTACTCTTTTCTGACAAAAAAATATTGTGAGACATTTATAGATGTCTTTTTGCACATAGTTTAGTCCTGATGCTTTCTGTGTTGCCTCTGTAGATGACAATGAAAAACTACACCAAAGCAGTCAGCAGGGCCTCATTTGACAGTTGGTTTCAGTGCAGGACTAACTCCTTCAGTGGTGGAGGAGATGAGAGCTCATGACCTGTGCAGTGGCCTGGCAGTGATCACTCCTGTGGCAAGCGCACTTCCTGCCTTCTCTGAACCTATGCTTGTTGCCCTCCTTTGTGGATGCTTGGAGGTGTTTGGGATAGGCAAACCTACATTTTCCCTTTTGAAGTCAAGCCACTGGGCAATGACGTGTTAACAGGGTTTGGTCTCCCTAGCCGTGTGGTTGGGCCCTCAGGTCAGCTGCTGAATGAACCTCATAACAGGACTGCAGAATTGAGCTCCTCTCTTCATGATCTCCCTGACCATGAGGACCTTGCACTCCCTTCTTTTGGCAGCAAAGTTTCAGGAGTCAGTCATGAAGAGTGCCCCAGCCCCATGTTGCTTTAGCCTGGTTATCAAGGTCCTTCGCCTAGAGATGGAGATGTGACTGTAGAACTTCCTTCAGGATTAGGTAACCAGAAAGCCTAATCTTCCCCTCCCTCTTTATATCTCCTGCAGAAGTAGATCGGTGTATGAAGGGTGCTTTGTCACTGCTGCTTCTTCCAACTCTACTTCTAAGCCAGAGCACCTCAGGTTGCTGTGCTTCACACCCAGATCAAGGATGAACAACATGAGGGATGTCCTCAGATCACCATTCTAGATGGGGCTTGTCAGTGACCCCAAAGTTCATTTCAAGTCCCCACCTAGGAAAGCACAAGAAGTTTGTGACAGAAGTTAAAATGAAGCCCTGGTCTACAGATGTCTTTGGCTGTGCTGGTTTTGAGCAGGCATTTTCTCTTGTCCATAGTTCTGGAGGTCTGTTAAAGAGGGTGTGAGGATTGCTTGTTTGGCAGATGAGGAGCATCACAAGCAGAGGTCTTGGGTAATGGTAGAGCTGAGATTACAGTGTAGCTTCCCTCATCATTGGTCAGGGGTTCCTTCTGTAGCCTGTGATTAGCCTCAATATATATGAATATTTGCAAGTGTCAAGACCATTTCCCTATAAATCGTTGTGAACGTGCTTGGGTTGTTAGCTTTTCAACTGAATAGCCCTTCCCAGTGGGAACATTTTTGTGCTCTTTGCACATTGTCACTTGGGAGGGGAGCATCTATTTATGTCAGTCATTAGCAAAGTAAATGCACCTCTGGACAATCATTGCTGTATTACACCATTTTTCAGTTTATTTTCTAGCAAAGGCAGATTGCACTGAAGTCACCTGATTAACTAGCTTGGTTTAACCATAATCTCTGGGATTCAACTCTCTTTTCTGGGCTCAAACAACAGAATGAGAGTAAATAAGAGAAGCAAATAACTTATGAACATATGTTCCAATTTCCTTTCTGTTCAAGTGAGTACACTAGGAGAAACAGTACTTTGTTAAAATTGCAGCCAACACCTGTGACTGAAAACAGCAGCTGAGATTTGTGTTTTTAATATTTACACAATCATGATGATTGTGCCAGTTCAATAAATTCAGAATCTGGTGCTATTAAGTTTTGCATCTTGACACATCAAGCGAAGGCAGTGACTTTTGGTTGGTTGAGATTGTTTTGAAGGGTTCTGTTTTGGTTTTGTGGGGTTTTTGGCATTAATTAGTACCTTTTGTACTACTGAATTTTGTGTGGTCTTTTGTGTTGTGGATTGTAGTGATTCCATTCATTCACTAGGAAATTGCTGCCTTGATAAATGCTAAGCATTGTCCTTTAAGTTTAGGAAAGGTTTTCACTGGCTGATTAATACACTGCCATAGGTGCACTTCACTTATAAAAAGCCCAAAACATAAAAATTGAAATTAGTTGTTAGGAGAGAGGAGCTATTCTCTTGGTCTTCTGGATTTCAGACATAACCTAACTATGTTTTTCACCATGGCTTCTGGTTCTTAAGGAGATTCTAACAACCTCTTAGGAGATGGGTGTGGGATAATTGGCCATGTGGATCATATATTTTCTGATCTTTAGTAGTTACATGTTATTTTGTCCCACATCTTGAGATTTATTTTATTTCCCAAAATTATGTTCTTGTTAGTTGTAAAACTGGATCATCTTGATACCTACAGGGATGTCCAGTTCTGTTTTGGATTGCCAAATTCTTGACTATTTTAATGTCTCATGATAGCAAATTCCAGAACTCAACTAAGTTTTAAGAATATTTCAGCCTCTAAGGGGTTTACATTTCCCATATAAGGGGGTTACATATACCTATAAGGGTATGTACATTTAATGGACTGTCTCCGTGCTCTTGCATTGATTTCATTTAAAATAGAAAAAGTAATTGTAATTCAATTGAAGCTAAGTATTTTTCCTGTCTGGAGGGAGACCTCTGTCTTCCAAGGAAGAAGTTAGCAAGAGGAAGAAGTAGACAATGAGAAACCAGAGTTAAAACATTTTTTGTATTTGAAATAAGTTGAGTCTGATTTTATATTTTACATGATACATTCACTTCCAGATATACTTACTGCCAGATGAATAACCAGCAGCTTTTCCGGTTTGCACTTATTTTGTGGGTATGTGACTGTCTAAAGTCTGGAAACAGACCCACTGTCAGCGCCTATGTATGAGCTTTGGGCTTCCTTCCACTTTGCTTTGAAAACATAATTTTAGCTGCATTTATTCATTTGTAGCCCTGTTTTTAGTAACACAGAATACTATACATCAGACTGTTGTAATTAGTAATAAATTACTCACAGAAAGAACAAATATTTGACTTTTATTAGAATAAGCGAGAAGAAATGTCACTTATCTCCCATTGGCTGAATAAATAAATAATTGTATGACATTGGCTGGTGGGTTTAAACAACAGTAAATATTGTTTGGAGGGCAGAATTATTGTTTAGCATAGTGTAAAAAAATTTTTACAAATGTACACATAAGCTTCCATTAAAAATGTGTACCTGAAAAGCTAGATAATTTATAAATTTTCTTATAGAACTTTAAAAATCATTTTTTTTACAGAGACATGCTTATTTTGGTAAATTCTTGATCTAGGTTATGTTTTTCCCTAAAAGTCTTTCAAAAAAACCCCACTCCAAAACCTCACAAATGTTATAGGCTAATTTAACCTTTCATTATACGTGTCATGCATTCTTTATTTTTAAAAAAGCTATTTCATACTAAAATTGCTTAATGGCTTTTCATTGAAAAGACGATATTATGGCAACATCTACTACCTAGGGATATGGGAGAACCTCAGTATTCTGTTATTCTCTGTTCTTGTACTGGAATCACCACGCTATTGGAGGTACCATGATTTGTCAGTAACTGCTGGCAGTATTTTGGGTTTTTTTTTACTGAGGATCACTATTGTTTCGGTTGGTTTTCAGCTGCTAACCCAAGCTACCATCTTTTTGGCTAATACTAAATCTAGCAATGCGGTTACAGGCAGGATGGTGTTCTGCCAGCCCTGACACGCTCCTGTGTGGGTGAGCAGAGCAGAGAAGGGTTTCTGCACTACACAGCCTGGGGACTATCACTGTTTTGCCACAGGTAATCAGTATGGTGCCTGTCACTGGAGAATTTAAATGAACATGTGATAGAAACAGCATCAAAAGCTTTCTGGATATCAGTGGAGAACTTCTCCCTTCTGAACATCACAGACGGGTGGCATAGGATTGAGCGAGGAGGTGCAGATCACAAAATGTTTTTCTTGGCCCTCATGGTGCTGGTGTTGATGTCAATAAAATTTTCATGCTGACCAGAGTACAGTTGGCTCAAACCGCTAGCAGGTTGTTTGACCGATGCGCTCTTCCTCTGATATCAGATGCAAGCATTTTATTTCTGGCTCATGTGTACTTCCCCTCTGTTTTATTTTTACCAAGTGTTTTCCACACCTGACGCTGTGGCCGGAGCCTTGCTGTAGGGCAGGTCCTGCAGGCACCTGCTGCTGCTGCTCCCTGGCATGCCGGCCGCTCACAGCTCTCTCAAACCCGGCAGCTGATGGGCACTGCTGTGAAGGCAGAGCTACTGGCCACAGCTTTCTATTCCGGTCCTGAACAACTGGGTTAATCCCATATGGAGCCTGGGACCCTACTGCAAGTGGGAGTCAGGTTTCTTCCTGAGGACAATGAATAGCTTTCAGTAATGCAGGATCATTGCGGAGATCATGTGTGATACTTGATTGCTGCTGTAGCTTGATTCCACAAGAGATTTCACCATAGCATTAACTATTTGTATTACTTTGATCACACTTTTTGCATATGTCTTTTTACCGTGCATATTTTACTCTGTTTTCATTGCTAAATCATGACCTCCTTGGCCTTGTGTATTAATCCTGTCACAAAAGGGTAGTTCTAGCCCATGTGCAAATGTGTATTTGTTCAATCCCCACCCCTATGCAAGCATGCAACCATGAAAAACCAGTATATTTTTATATATGAGTCATTCATACACCCGGATGTGTAGCAAAATTTCACATCAGATGAGGCTCTGCTGCATATGCACACCTATAGAAAATCTGCACTGGGAGGAATAGAGTTGTGTTGCTCCTGGTTCTGTTGCGCTGAGCTGGTGGCAGTCTGCTACAGAGGGGATGGATTTTGAGGAGGAGGTAACCGCTTGTGCTACTGTGGCACAACCAAGAAGAAAAAGGAGCCTCTCGGCTCTTTGCTGCTCCTCTGGTGCCTCTTCTGCAAACCAGGTACAGCTCTGATGAAGAGCCAGGGCTTTCCTCAGTAGGGCTGGTGTAAGAGTTAGTGGAAGTTTTTGGACAGATATTTTTTTATTAAAGGACTGCTCCCTGTAAGAAGGAATGTCATTTAGTGTTCATTATTATTATCCTATTGTCCATACATGTTTCTATTTTGAAAGGCGCAAAAACCTTTAGGTTACTAAAGTAGTTGTCAGACATTTTTGAGAGGGAGACTGGCAGTCTACAGAAGAAAGGCTCCCCTTGAACCATGTTAAAGTACAATTTGATTTCATCTCATGGTTTCAATATTTGTCATACACTGTCCAGAAACCAAGATGCTTTCTCCTCTAATTATGGAGTATTTGTATGTAGGGTTTCATCTATTTACTCTAAGTCTTCCAGGACTCTAGAATAACTGATACTTTGTGGGCCTCTTCTGAATTGAAGCATTAGAAAACAGTAGACTTTGCTCTGAAGGTACTTGGACAGTGAAGATTAGTAAGCTACTTTTTTTCCCATGTCTTCTCTTGCTTCTGCTGTGTTATTTTGGTTTTGAGATACCTTTTTTCCTCATGCTGTGACAGCAGGTACTGTTTTGTTTTAAAGAAACTGTGGACTCACAAGTTCAGTGTTGTTTCTGCATGACTTAAACATGTCTCAGAGATATTTTTTGGCCAAGAATGGTTCCACTTTACAATATGTAAGACAGATTTCTTTGTGACTGTGTTATATAGGCAAAGCCAGCTTGGAATTTAGGGAAACTTTTAATGGTTTATTAAAGGAGAACGGAGGAAAAAGAAAAAAATTCACAAGTACTCAAACAGGCACTTATGAAATGCTTCTTATGTTGAGTTGGGGTTTTTTTAATGTACTTTTGTAGATTTCTCACAATACCTATTAGTGAAATATTACCGGAGAAAGAAGGGGTTGGGCTTCTTGTGATATATCACAGCTATATGATTTTATTTGTAAAAACTGGGGCAAATAATTCGGAATTGAGGTCAAAAATATTATAGGTTTAAGGTGATCACTTTCTTTGAAGACAGGTTTTCCTAAGGAAACATAAAACCTTTTTGATTAGATTTACTTGCTGTGTAGCTTTTTAAACACAACAGGCTAAAACTAATGCAGTGTAAAACCTACAGATATATTGAATTGCGTGGCAAAAACAAGGGCAGCTTAGATAACCATTTAGTACCTTATTGTAGTAAGATAAACATGGTATTTTCTACAATTTTCTACAATAAAAGAACTTGCATGTTCTTTTGATTTGTACTTTCTGCTGCCACTTGTCAGACTTCCCTGGATACTGCCAAAGTGTTTGTGCTTTTGTGCTTTTGTCATTGTCTTTCCTTTTAATTTTTTAATTTTAGCATCACACTAATAGATTTTGAGGGCAGAATAGCTTTTCTAACTCCTAATTTCCTCTGAAAAAAGCAGTCAGACAAAAGTTATCAAGCCTTTCAAGTGAGGTTTGTCTAGCCTCTGCTGTTTTGTTTTTGGCTTATCTTCCCTGTGGTTTGAAAACCTTCTTGAATGTCTGGGTTCTGTGATCTTTGAGAGGTCTTTTAAAAAACAGTCATCGTTTCAAAATGTTCACTCTGTCTTCAGATAGCTTCAGTGGAGATGAGGGCGATGATCTGGTTTTACTTACCTCAGTCTGCATCAAGGACCTGTGTTTGGAACATAAGTTTACATAGTGTTGGGCTGCTCATTTAACTAAAGCAGCCAGCCTGATTTCATATTGATATCTCTGCCAAAACACCAAATCACCTGCATTTGTTCACCCGAATTCAGCAAAGTAGCTGAGTCTGGCAGCATCCTGTTGCAACAGGCAGATTTTATTTTATCTGAAATCAAAGAGGGAGGGAAAGGTGAGTAAGAGTTATGTGGGGAAGAAAAGTCTTGATTCATCGTGGAAAGCATTTCCCTTGAATCAGTTCTAGGTGTGTTGGGTGTTACACTTAAAAGCAGAACCATTAAAATCCTTCGGAAAATGAATGACCAGCACAGACTGCAAGGTTAACAGTATATTGTGATAAAAAGTATTTTGTGATATCATGCTTAACACAAACAAATAGTTTGTCTCTTAAATGACTAGACTGACTTGGTTCACAAATAAAGGAAGAATTTCCTGTTTTCTATTTAATAACAGACAGGTAAGCAGTCATAACCATAGCTCTGCTATTAGATCACTTGAGAGTTCAGGCGCCAAGAAGCATTGCAAAGAAAAATCTGCCTGGCTCCACATCCCGTGTGATATCTCTTATCTCTCCTGTCACTTTGTTCTCATCTAAGAGGAGGATCAACCAGTTGTTTCTCATCTGAGCCCCTGCTTCAGACATACATTAGGCATGATGTTCAGATATCCCCCATGGAAGTGAAGTTGGTTGTCAGCAGTGTGATAAAGGCACCATTTTTCCCCACGGCCTTTTCTGAAAGCTCTGTGTAAGTATGTGACAAGGCAGATGGTGTGTAATAACCAAGCTCTTCGTATTGGAAGGTCTCAATAAGTAGCAATATACAAACATCAAACTGACTTTGCTGTTGTAGGTGGGTGTTTGTATTAACTGGTGTTCATTGTAGGTGATTTCAAAAGCACCTGATAAAATTGCTAATACAAGTGCTGTTTTTCAGCAGTATTTTTTAACTGATAATATGATTGCAATTTGTTTCTGTGGGTCTGAAGTACACTGATCAAAAGAAAAGGGATGTTGAGATGTGGAGACATTGTGGGAGTTCTGCTTCTTTTGCTCAGCCTAATCGCATAACACACAATTGAAACAAGTTAATAATACATTGTATTGGAAAATTTCTTAAATAACTACTGTACTATAAGCTCTGTTTCACTTAATGAGAGCAGCTACTATACATTTACTTAAAAGAGAGGGAGATACTCCTTATCAGTAGAGCTATTTCTTTCCTGCCAGATTGTGCTGGTCAGAAAGGATAAGGGATAAGATCATAGGCCATGTAACAGGGCCTTTCCCCCCTCTTTCATAATTAGCAGTCTGAGAGTCAACAGGATGAAACCTGTATTTGTTTCTCTGACATATGGCTATGCTACTTCACCTGAAAGCAGTACAGTATTAATCTAAGTAGTTTTACACAGTTTGAATTAATCCAACCATTAAGAACAAGCTCGTTGTTTAAAGATTTACAGATACTGTTTCACAGGCCAAGAAACTTCTCAGAGTTTTGTTCAGCCACAGTATTATATAAACAAAATGAAAGCAAACCATGATGCACTTGGTTTGCTTTTTCTTTCTTTTGCAGGGTATTTGTTTGTCTTCCCTCCTGCATTACAGGCTGCCACAAATCATTTGTAGAGTACAGTGACCTTTACACAAAGACTAGTAGTAGCAAGTGCTTAGGGATCACTGTCTTGGTAGCTGGAGAGAGAAGATTATTGTAGCATCCAGGGAATTATCTAAAGGATGAAATATCAAAAAGATACAGATTCTTCCCAGCCTCAACCCCTTTATGGTGTGTGGCTGGATCACTGAAACAGGTGATCTGGTTTTGGTCTAGGGAAATAGCTGGTCAGTGATACCAGCATAATTTCTAGTCTTCCTGGAAAAATTGAAATAAAGAATGTGATTTACCTGCAGACACGGGCAGGGGAAGACCATCATATGAATATTTCAAAGAGGAGGTTTTAAGGAGAATGATTAGGGTGCCTCAAGACTTGCTGCCCCTGGAGTCTAGCAGAGGGAGAAGTAGGTGACATTGGAAGAAATCCATGGATTGCTCCAAGGCTGGTAAGAAAGTACTCTTTTCCTGGTTTGCCAACTTGAGGTTAACACAACATTGTTGAATTTGATTGCTCAAAGTTATTTTGTATTTTATGTAAATTTGTGGTGAGATATGAGTTCATTTGGGAGGAGGTAAATATAGCTAGAAGTCAAGATTTTCCATATAGAAGAATGTTGTGTGTGGTCACTTCTTGACACAGTTGCTGGGAATATGTTAAAAGGCAGCTTTTCTAGAAATGTAGCTTGTTACTAGGATCTGGGCTTTGCTCAAGAAATTCAGTGTGCTTAGTCTGTGAAACAATTGCTTTACAATCTTTTGCCATAGGAATTTGGCATATTGTCCTGTCAGGTACACAGTATCTTGTTACAAAATCAGTGCATCCTGCCCTCAGAAAGCGTATTTTAATATGAGATTACCTTTTGTTTCCTGAATACTTAATCATTAAAATACACAAAACCCCAGTTCTCTAAAGGTACGAATAGAGACACCTTTAGAATGGTGTCTCTATTAGAGGCTAACACTATTAGGTGTTAGAATGGTGATCTTACAAAAAAAATTACAAATAAAGCAGGTGAGGAAAGATTTTAGTCTGATACCTAAACATGTTCTTTGGGCTAAAAGATAAAGCCAGAGGTAATGAACTGCCAGACCAAAGTAACCGTCTTAGGAAACGTGCACTTGTGTTTGTGTATGGATGAGCATGTGCCCCACACGCAGTTCCTGTGTGGCTGTGTCTGCTGCTGGTGGCGTAGGAGCATGCAGCTGCTGCAGAGGCGCTTTCTGGTGGTAAACAGTGGAGCCAAATAGTGATTATGAGCATGGTGCAAATACATGATATATCTGAGATAAATGTTCCGTAAACTGCAGTACTACATGGATGAAGCTTTTCATACAAAAAGAAAATAATGAGTTGGTATTGAGACCAGATGATTTTGTCAACTTCTGCCTTTTGAAAAATGTAATGGAGAATGAATTAACTGCATTTGAGCAATCATATGAGTCATAGCAAAGTCTGAGTTGGAAGGGACCTCTGGATGCCATCTGAACTGCTGTAGAAAGCAGGGACTTGGATTAAGTTATCCATGTCCATGTCAAGTGGAGTTTTGAATATTCCCAGTGTATGAGATTCCATCATTTCTCTGTTCAATATATTGCAGTTTTTTGTCATGGTGAAGTTTTTTTCTTCTTATAGCCACATAGAGTTTCCAAGAACAGGGTAAGCTGTACCCTGGAAAGTGGTAAGTCTGAAAGGAATTTAAGGATCTTTTGCACTGCAAGTTTACATGAGTTCCTAGTGTGACACTATCGTATAAGGAGAAGGAGTTATCTTCCAGGAAGTCTGTGATTGAGACTCAAGAGTAGTCTTATCTCTGCACTGTGAAAAGAATGCATGCTGTAGTTTCAGGCTCTAATGTTGAAGAGATGTTGAACCATGGGAGTGTTGCAGAAGTAAGCCACCCAAAATGGTCTGAGATCTGGTGGAACTATTTATTTCTGAGAACCATGAATTTTTTAATCCATTGACCCTATCAGAATAGAAAGCCTCCTTGATTAACAATGTTAAGTTTCTTGAAGCAGGAGAAAATACACTGGTTTTATATTAGCTCTTTAGAACAGTAATGAAAATCATAACACAAACGAAAGGTTTTAACTGGAAAGTTAGGCAGATTCGAATCAGGAGTAATGCACAACATTTTTCACAGCAGAAATGATTCATTATTCTGACAAATTATCAAGGGAAGCAAGAGGTTCTTCATCTCTCTAAATCTTCCAACTGTGACAGGTTGCTTTTCTAGCTGATATGCTTTAGTCAAACAGAAGTTACTGATGAATAGGGCTAACTGGCAGAGATTTATTGGTTCCTACTTGGCCTCGGTTATGCAACTGAGACTCTTGCCTATTCATGCAATTTTAATGTTTCAAGGACTGTTCATAAGGAACTGAGTTTGACCCAGCTGCTTTCGAATGTAGCACTGTAACATAATAAAAATTGCTTTATGTTTTAGAAATTTAGGTTACTTGAAAATTTAGGATACAATTAGTTTCAAGTGAAATATTACAAGAAAAAGAATTAGGGTGAATAGAATCATAGAATCATTCTGGTTGGAAGAGACCTTTAAGATCACCAAGTGCAACCATTAACCCAGCACTGCCAGGTCACCACTAAGCCATTTCCCTAAACACCACATCTGCCTGTCTTGTAAATGCCTCCAGGGATGGTGACTTCATCACTTCCCTGGGCAGCCTGTTCTAGTGCTTTACCTAATACCCAATCTGAACCTCCCCTGGCACAACTTGATGCCATTTCCATCACTTGTTCCATGGGACTGACCTCCACCTCTCTACAACTTCTTTTCAGGTAGTTGTAGAGAGCCTCCCCTGAGCCTCTTTTTCTCCAGACTAAACAACCCCAGTTCCTACAGCTGCTTCTCATGAGACTTGTGCTCTAGACCCATCATCAGCTTCGTTGCCCTTCTTTGGACATGCTCCAGCACAGAATTAGGGTAGAGTTAGGGTAATTAGAATTTATCGTTTATAATTAGAAGAATAATATATTTTTTCTTATTACCCCCATCAGGATACCAATATATAGCTATCTTAAACAAGCTAACAATTACAACACACCTGTAGGATAATTTCCAGTTATGTGAGGGATAAATTGGTGGTATTGTCCGTTGTAAAGTTGTTATCCAGCTCTGCTTTCTTTCTGTAATGCCTGTCTTTCCTTCTTTTTTTTTTTAGACGTTAATTCTGTTTTGAACAAAACAAAATTTGTAATAAGAATCGATAATAGCCTAACTTTAAAAAAAAAAAAAAGAAAAAAGAGAAGGTTTTCTCTATCAAGTTTATACTTTGTCTAGTTTAGGCAGTCTGCATTCATCAGTACCCCGTTACTGCATTAAACAGTAACAAAGTTGACAGTAGTAAGCATTAATTTTCTCCATGTCCCAGTGGTAGAGTTGCCAAGTTTCTGTGGTACCCTCACAGAGGTTTGCAGTCTCACTGTCATCTGTATTGACTCTGCAAAATAACCAGAGAAGTTCATTGCCAGGCTCTTTTGCTGGTTTTTAAATGCAGGGGGTGTGAATTTTGAAAAAAGAAATGCTGTTACCGAGAATTTAGAAAGATATTTTCCTATTATTTTCCTGAAATTTCAGCCTGAATTAATGAACTCGATTAAGAATAGAAGTCAGTCTCCACTTTGTCCCAGTCTCAATAGGTACCTTTTTTAACTTTAATTTGCCCGCATTTTTTTTCTTTTTTTCAAAAAAAAGCTCACTGTTTTAATTGCACTTTCTGGTTTTGGAAGCTGAATTGCTGAAATGCAATGAATGAATTTTCTTAGCCAAAAGCAGGAATACTGGAATGCTTTGAAAGTGCATCTCTTCATGAGTACTTAATTAATATGTAGACTGTACAAATTTGGATCAGTTTTGTTATAGAAAACAGAAGACTAATACACATTTCAGTTTTTATTAGATGTGTTTTAATTCTCCATGTGACATGAAATAATGTAAAGGGAAAAAAAACATCCAGAGAAAGTGCTAATGAGTCCAGTGTAGTAAGTTGCTCCTTATTAGAGTTCTTGGTGAGGCTGAATGTTATTTGGCACAGGATTTTTGAGCTTTGCTAACAATTACAACACACCTGTAGGATGTGGGTGATGGAGTCAACCCATTAACTACTCAAACCCCTCCCAACACCGAAATGCACCCTGCCATGTGTTATGCAGTCCTGGGTTTCTCTCTTTGTACTCTTCCTGAGTTTGGGCCTTGTTCTCTACAAAGTCTCCAGGCTGGTAAGAAACACTTTTCCAATGTTTTGTGCTGCTTGACCTAGGTTGTCTTCATTTCTGCCGGCAGTTTGCAGGCTGTGGATTGCTAGTGCCCTGTATGTACTGTGATTAACACTAAACTTGTAGAGACCTTTAAAATTACGTGTTAACCAGAATGAGACAGAGGGTCTGAGGTTGAAAAGCTCCTTGAAAAGCATGCTGGAGCATGAAATTGTTTTTTTTTCCTCTGCCCCCTTGACTCTGTTGCTGTTACAGACTCAGCACAATCTCCCTAATCATCCTCTCCACAAATACCCACCCTGTACTTTATTCCAGTTGGTGAAGCCCCAGTCTCATAACCTCTGGAAGCTTCTGACCGTTTCTCCGTAGTCTGGAGGGATCAACATTGAGTGTAGTCTGCCCTTTCTTTCCAGGACCTGTGCTTGGCTTGCATGGCTCTCTCTTGCCAGGGAGCACTGACATGAGGCCAGCATTTGAATGTATGCTACCAAATTTTTCTCTGAAATGCAAGCACGTATATTGGAACTAATGCAATCTCATTTCCACATAGAAGTGGTACTTTTAAGCTATTTCCTTCATCAAATTTCAAAGGATTCCTTCCTCCCTGTGCAGTGGCAAGGCTGGAGAGCCCGGGGAGGGGAGGAACAGCTTAAGAGCCTGGCAAAGTGGTGAGGGCACCTTGTGGTCCTGTGTCATTGGCTGAGTGTGGATGGGCAGCAGTGACCTTCTGTTGCTCAGCTGTCCCATGCCAGCAGCCAGGGTCACTGGTATTACCGTGTGACCTTTCCCAGGGGAAAGCTTTCTCCCATGGCATATTTGTGGAAGTCCCTTGTATTCAGGCTTGGAGAGGAGGGGAATTTTGCCCTCTGTTTATGCTAAAGGAGCATATTTATGGTTGCTGCCAGTGAAGCATTTTTCACAGCATAATGCTATTTGGATAATAAAATACTAACATGAGGACATCAGAGTTCATATCACTTTTAAAGTTCATGTAATTCTTATAAATACTGAAAATGTTTTTTGAAGTAATGTCTGTGTGCTATTGTGTCGCAAGAGTAGAACAATAGCACATTTTACTTGAGACCTTGAAAATATTTTCCTCTTTCTAATAAGATTGAAATAACTTTCCAGTGACTTGCCTGGAAAGTTGGCAAGGGGCTGAAGAACAGTCTATAGAGTTTTACTGTTTAAGTTAACTTATGTGATCATGTTTGTACCTGTATGGAGAGACATTTATTCACTCAACTGTGCAGAAGGAAATCCCAACTGTGAGAGACATATCTTACAATGTATTTACTTTTTTTTTCTTCACTGAAAGTTGAGGTAACTCATAGTCCTGCATTAAAATAAACACCAAAATGTCACTCAGGATCTTAAAAAAATAGCTAAGACATGTTCCACCACACCTGTCACTGGTGGAGAATTTTACAGGGATCTCTATTATAATATGTGGTGTAGCCAACATTTAGAAAAACAAAAACAAATATTAAAATCAGTTTTCTGCCTCAGTTGGTAGTCCGTGCATATCCAAATGTTAGAGCTTATATGCTTTTATGAAATACAGAGAATTTGACATTGTCACACAAGGATTTTAATAGCATTTTTATGTTCCTTAAAAGTGGTGACCAGCTTTATATTCAGTTTTAAATATGTAGGAACAGTAACATCTATTACAGATACTATTTTAAGCTGTGTGAAGTGAGCTAGTACTTGTTCAGCTGATGGGCCATGGCATGCAGACTTTCTTTGCAAAGTAAAAGGAAAAATAGAACAAAATCTCATCCAGATAGAACTGAGCCACAGGTGGATATTCAGGGCTGTGAGCGCAAAAGGGACACATTTGGATAGGAAGAAGACTGTCCACCTGCCAGTTTCAAATACTTCTTGTCCCCGGGAAAGACAATTTTTGTCTTAGCTCCTCATCTAAGATCAATAGCTAACCTTTGAAAACGTGTACAGCAGTGCTTGTGCAGTGAGGGTTAAGGCCATGGTCCAAGCAGCCTTTCCAACACACCACATGAGTGGAGCATCACAGGTGGGATTTAGACTCATTCTTCTGACGGTGCAGATAAGCCATAAGCTCTGACTAGACAGCAGGAATTTCTCCAGTGAGCGGAAATTGCCAGGTGGTTTAAAGCCATTATGTCCAACGCTACCCAGTTTCCTTGCAGCGGTACTGCAGGATAAGGCAGAGGGGTCATGGCCAGTGCTGTCACTGTCTGGTAGTCTGTGGCTGCCAGCAGCTTCTCAGGGACAGCAGGAGCTTAGAAAGCCCATGGGCTACTCACGATTGTACCAGGGAGGTCAAGAGTTTATTGCAGGAGTGCAGAGGTAGTTACCTACTCACTCAACTCCCTAAATTCAACCAGATCTGTGGTTCATGTTAAGTTTGGTAATGATAATTTTAATAATATCTGAAGAGCTCAAATACTGGTTCATGGACGCATAGTAGTTAAATTTGACAGACACCCAAATAAAATGGGCTGAGAACAGTATAAAACTAATAGATCTGAAAATATCCTTCAGGATTTCTACTAAAAGCAGAAAAAAGGACAGGGTGATTTTACTTTTGTGATTGAAGAATAGCAAACAAAACAGATGGGAGACGTCTCAGATCTGTGTCTTCCTAATGTGAAGCACCGAAGGGTATTTCTTCTGTTTTTCATTTTGAACATCAGGGTGGAGATAGATTAATGGATTTTATTTTAGCCTCCAGTAGTTAACATGTCTTCCACTTGAAAACAGTCTTTTTCTCCTCCTTTATACCAGATGTTACACTCTGGAGAATAATTTCTTAGTATTTTCCAAGTTCAGTGAACTGCCTTGGATTTTAATGATGTTGGTTAGGAAATGTACCAGTTATAACCAATGATGTACCTAAGGCTGTTTATAGACTGCAGCATGGGATCCATCACAACTGAAATGGCTTAAGAGGATGAAACTTGATCCTTTTGGACAGCTGTGTACTTGCACTGAGGAGGGGCAATCAAAAGAGGAAGGAGGACACTGATTTTTTTACATGATGATAAATTTGGGAGTTTGCAGTTATTTAAACAATTCTTCAGAATTTACAGGATCTAAATGATCCCCAGGTAGCAGGGCAGCACACAGTAAGTTCAGATGGTTGATGGCTTGAATTAAGCTGGGTGTGTTAGGGTAATTTAGATAATATTTGTGAGCAATTTTTTTTTTTTCTTTTACAAGGAAGGCTTAGTGAAATATGAATAATTTCCTGATGGATTTCTTTTGTCTTCTTTTTGTGTACAGGGTGTAGCACTAGATATTTCTCTGAAATTCTCAGTTCCAAGTATTTCCAGCAAACTAATTGTGAGAGATCATTTACTATTACTCTCTCCATTACACTTTTTCCTTTGTTTTGGGACATGTTTCTCTGCTTGCTTCCTTCGCTTGCTTTTATGCACCCATTAAGCCCTGAACAAGCTGCTTGAATGAGTTTGTCCCTTAAGATTTTCTGCCTTTAAATTCCTCTTGCCGACTGGCACATTCCTCCGTGAGATCTGTGCGTGCCTTGACATCTTAGTGGACTAACACGGTGCAGCTGGGTGGCTAGTTAGTGCCAGCAATCTTGCTAATTAACAAAGGCTCCCCTTAGGGAGTGGAATCTAAAATTCACTACTCACCCTGAAGGAGTTACCTAAAATGGATCAGATGGCATGTGTCTTAAAAGCGCTCACTGGTTTTTAAGGGAACCCAAAGTGACAAGCTCAGCTGTGGGAACCTACAATTTTGGTGTCCTGGGTTAGGGAAGATAACTGTTTGAATAGTTTTGACTTCTAAAAATTCTAATTAGTGGAGTTAGCACATTGCTGTCCTTTATTTGTCTTTCTTAGAGTTTGAGCTCTGTGGGGAGGGGGCCATCTAACTTCTTGTTTGCCTAGTACTTAATACACAGTGGATATTGTCATGATGTTAGTGAATTAGGGTAATGACAATTTTCAGAACTTGGGGCCAAGGCTGGCAAAACCATAGGCATTACAAGGTAACACAAGGGCTGCAAAACTCAGCTCAAAATTCAGAATTCTTACTTCAGGATCCTGTCCTGTTTAATGGAAAATATTGAGATACCTGAGGATCTTTAAAATAAATTAGTTTTTAAACAGCTGCATCAATCAGGTTACAAATAGAAAGCATAAAGCACTGTGGAACGGTACATTTCCTCTATGTAGCAACACCATTGTTGCAGTAGTTAAAAAACCAGTAGAAAGAAGAAACAAAATGTGGTTGGGTGGTTCTAATGCGAGAATATATAAAATGTCACACAGGGCATAGAATCAAATAGTAGCTGGGAAGAGTGCCAGAAAGACTTATGGTTTCAGTTCAGAAGGGCTTTTAGTTACATGTTGGGTTTTTTGGGGAATTAAAGTACCTTTTTTTTTTCTGATGGCCTTTCCTTCAAGGGCTTCTCATGTAGTTGTTTATTAGTAAACAGCTGCTTGCAATGAAAGATGATTACTTTATAGCCATAGTGGTTTCTGCTAGATGTGTTTGTTGATTTGGGACCAGTTGCACTTCTGTTTGTTTTAATATAATCCAGATAAGAATATGTAAGTAGTCTTAATCTGGGCAGATAACTTACCAAAAAGCTAAATAAAGAACAAATAACAACCATGATTATACAGAGAACTTTTGACCTTTAAAAATCTTTAAAGTAAAATACTCATTAAAGTATACTGAATATACATGTTCATATGAAAGCTTTTATATATAATATATAATTACTATCTATGTATTATCTGCCTATCTATTATATGTGTATATGTGTATATAAAAAAGTAAAGATTATTATGAACACGTTTATTGAGCTCTCCCTATGAGGTAGGTGCTTGAGATCACTGTGAAGAAAATAACTTGCTTTAGGTACAACAGTATCAGAATTGCTGGTGTTGTCAGTTTGTGTCTTGTTTGTTTAAACTCTTTAAAAGATGGGATTTATTGGAGATTGAAATCTGTAAGATTCAAATAATTATATATAAAAGTATGGTTCAAGTCTGTAAGACACAAATTCATTAGGTTGCGGTTACATAGTAACCACTCGTCAAAAATTTTAGTCTAGGTAATTGTAGCCGAGTACCTCACATAAGTTGTGAGTTTTAGTTGGGATGTTTTTGTCCAGTGTAGAGTCAAAAAGAGATTGAAACCTGGGAGTTCTAACATTTTGTACAGGCTTGAAGCTTTCTAAACAGATGAAAGATGCAAAGCTACAACATTACTCGTGTTGGTCATCTGAATGTATTCACATAGCTTTGAATAATCAGGAAAATATTGTATCTAGGATGTGGGGAATACAATTTAACACAAACTAGTCACTGTAGCTTCACTTGATCTGCTTTGTTGAGGTACAGGTAATAGTGAATATAGTAACCTAGAAGACTGAGCTTTTATGAACATCATAATTAGACTATTTTATCCTAGTCTGTAGATTTTTTTTTTTAATGTTTTGGTATTTTGAAGTGAAAAATTTCTATTTTTTTTTCTCATGCTTCCGTAAGATAAGCTACATGACTCTTGTCTCAAAATGATTGACAATTGGTAATTGCCAAAGGCCAACTGTAAAGAGCTGCAAAATGATCTTCAGACTTGATGTTAAAATGGCAGCTAAGGTTCAGTTTAAATAACTGTAAAATGTACCACATAAGGAAGACTGTTTTTAACTTCATATATAGAATGGTAAGTTCTGAGCTGAGCATTACCACTCAGGTAAAAGATCTGGAGGTTATTATGAATCTGTGGCAATGTCAATAACAATTGAAAAAGCTGATCTGATGTTTGTAGTTATTAGAAAAGGAGAATGGACAACAAGACAGAGAGTATCACGTGGGGCATCTGTGTTGTTCAGCTCAGATGTGTAGTTCAAGTGTTTCCAACACCAAAAGGTATAATAGAACTTGGGACAAGGTTTGGAGAAGGGCTCCAATGATCAAAGTTAGAGAGTGGCTCCAGGGACAAGTCAGCACAGTAAGAGATGGAGATGCTTCCAGAGGGACCTGGACAGGCTGGAAAGGTGGGCCCAGATGAACCTTAGGAGGTTCAACAAGGCCAAGTGCAGGGTCCTGCACC
>VZZY01017384.1:76036-103001 GCA_013400335.1 Eurystomus gularis
GGAGCGTGTCCAGAGGAGAGCCACCAGAATGATCAGGGGAATGGAGCATCTGTCCTACGAAGAAAGGCTGAGGGAGTTGGGGCTGTTCAGCCTGGAGAAGAGAAGGCTCTGGGGGGACCTTATACTGACCTTCCAGTACCTGAAGGGGGCCTACAAGAAGGCAGGGGAAGGTCTGTTCACAAGGGTTTGATAGGACAAGGAGTAATGGTTTTAAGTTAGGAAAAGATAGATTTAGGTTGGATATTAGAAAAAAGTTCTTTAACATGAGGGTCCCAGAGCACTGGAATGGGCTGCCCAGAGAGGTGGTGGAGGCCCCATCCCTGGAGTCATTCAAGGTCAGGCTTGATGAGGCTCTGAGCAACCTGACCTAAGTAGATGTCCCTACTTGTGTAGGGAGGTTGGACTAGATGACCTCTGGAGGTCCCTTCCAACCTGAAACATTCTATGATTCTATGATTCTATGACTGAATAAGATGTGATGGAGGGGAGGAAGAATAGGCAAGTTACAGAGCTGCAAATTTCTAGGGACCAGGGGAGAATTTTGGGGTAGCATCACTATTTGCATCCCTGTTCTTCACTCTTCCCTGGGTATCTACTTCAAGGTGGTGTTGGAAACAGGCTACTTGGAGTAGGTGGACAAGGCTTGAGGAGAAAAGTGAAGACTTTGCCATTTGAGTCCCCTGCCATAAGCGCTAAGCCCAGAATGCCTCTAAATCTCACTGGGCTGTCTTTCTCCAACTGCTCTCCAGTATCTTGTTTCAAGTAGTTTTTGTTCTTCCCAGAAGATTGTTTTCTTGCCAGTTACTTCTCCTCTGGCATGCTACTGTTTGAACTGTTTCTTGAGGGTGCTTTGACCAACTCCTTCCATGACTCGAACAGTTTTTCCTTTTTTTTTCAGTAGCTGGTCTGCGATATGAGAGCCTGTTTGCATGCAGCCAGCTTGCTCTGTTCCAAGTATGAAAGTCAGAGGAGTGGGAGGCAGGAGTGTATTGTTGAGAATTTTCCAGCCCCATCTACCCTTGTGTTGCATTAAGTTAAACTCTCACCTACTTAGTGACATGCAACTTATATCATCTTACATGTGACCTTTGACTTTGTCCTACTAAATTGAGCTTGAGAAATTTAAATGTCAGAAGTCTAGAGCAGGTCGGAGCAGAAGAAAAACGTAAGTTAAAATTGGCTTTACTATACATAGCTGCTGTTGCCTTTAAAGGAACACTATTGACTAAGAGTTTGCACAAGTGATAAATGAAATCATTAGACAGAAGCCTTAGAGAAAAATTACCTTTTAATTTCAGCTTATACTCTTGCTGACATTTGTTGTACATTTGGTCAATACTTAATCTCTTGTTTGTTTGGTTGGTTTGTTTGTTTTTGGAAGAAACATAACTGTAAATCCACAGCAGGAGTAGGTAACCCGGTAGTCATAAACTACTTTTGCTTTGTTGGCATCTTTGGAAAAAGATGTCTGAGTACTGATTTAGAAAGAGGACTGTATTTGCATTAAAAACTACAAATTCAATTTAGAACGAGTTAGTATTACTTAATGTACATTTTTAATGCTAATAGAATTCAGTGGTCTGACTTTTGTTTCTTCCCTAAGAATGCATACATATGTAATATAAAACTTACTTGATATATATTTATCTAAAAACTCCAACTGTTTAGTAAGATTATGATCTACATGCAAGCTGTGTATACATTTAGATACCTGTTTATGGGGGTAAAGACCCTTCTTTTTAGGATACACTCTTAGTGCCTCTACTGATTTTCAGCACTTTGTGTCTGTATGTTGTTTTGGTCACAGAAGGTCATTGAAACCCAAATGAATTGGGCAAAGTATTTGTTTGTTACCTGTGATATCTTTATTTCTATGGACTAAAGCTTCCTTTGGTAGTGGTTGGTAAGGGTAGCATGTGGACTTTAGCTAGAATTTCTAAGGATTTAAAGTGCAGAAAGAATAAATTCGTGTTTCATGGCCTGCTTACTTTGCCTGAGAGAACCTGGGTCTGTAAACCTGGAGAACAAGGAAAAGGAGTGTGTCTGAGCTGCTTTTGAGGTTTTGTGGCCAAGTGCCTTTCTGGTTCCCTTTCCTGGAGGTTTTGTGGCTAGCAGGGAGTGATTTGGGGTTTTGGCTCTTAGTGATCAAGACTGTTGTGTCAAGCCTTTTTTTTTTTAAAAAAAAAAAAAAAAAGTGGTATATAGCACAGTTTAGTTAGATCAAAATTCAGGCTCTTTTTTTGTGTGTGTGCAATTACATCTAGAAATGGACAGTTTTAAGTTGTTGCTTGCTACTTGAACATAATAAGCTACATGCAAAGTTGATTCTTGGTGTGAGCTTCACAATTAGAATTCTTCTAATTCCAACTTGAAAACAGAATCTGTTGTTGAGCACACTTGCTGTACCTTTTTTGCCTCCACGAGGCTCTTAAACTGATGCTTTCTAACTTCAGAGCCTTTTTTAATGAGATTGCCTCACAAGAAATGTCAACCACAGGAGGCTTTGGTGAGATTTATAGAGGTAGTGCAGTAAGATGTGAGGAAGAAGGGAAATAATTCCTTAGTTTTCAAAAATATAAAGAATCCATCCCTATTCCAGGTCTTGGGAATCTTGTCCAAGCTCTTGTGAATGTCGCTATGGAAGTGCACTATTCATGCATGCATGCATTATCTTATTTCCAGCACTGCTTATCAACAACACTAAAGCTCCAGTCTCACCCCTGGGACAAGAGACATCCTTCTGGCTGACTTTTATTAGGTTAACAAAAAGAAGGAAGACATATCTCCATTGAGGCAGAAATATTTCCCATGTCTCGAAGAACACGATGAAGGAAGCACATTCTTCTACTTATCTTTTTGCAAGACCTTTTGGGGCCTTGTGGACCTGCAGCTTCCTCCTTCAGCAGTGGCTGCAACCTTTAACTGCATAGTCTGGCTGGCTGTCCATCACTTACATCAACACACTTCTCCCAGTACATAAATCATAAAGCTCATTGTACAAGCAAGGGCTAAGCAAGATAGTTTAAACAATTCAGTGGCATGGAATGAGGAGTGTTCTGGACAGAAAAACAGGCTCAGAGGGCAGGAATGGAAAGATACCGAGGTTTAAAACTGATTTCTTCCTGCTGTCCAGAGAGCAGAGGTACCCTGTAGGTACTGTTTGTGGCTCAGTCATCCTGAATAGGTCCTCTGGGAGAAAGAGAGGAGCAGGGAACAGGGACAGGCTGTCTCACTTGATTCCTGACTCCTCTGTAAGAGAGTAAGGCTCAAACTGGTCCGTCAGCCACGTAACGTTGCTGAGGGAGCAGGTCTCTGGGGATAAAGTCTTGGGGGGAAAAAGGCACCAAAAAATGTAGTAATCGATACATTAAATTTTATAGAAAGGGAGTTATAAAAGTTTTCAATTTTATTTTTTTTAACATTATTAGTGGAAAAGTCTTTGTAATCAAATAGGCAAAGGATGCAGCTTGGACTGGGATACTTCATTGCAAAAAGGGAAATTCCTCCTCTGTGCAGTAGGAAATGCCATAAATGCGTTCCTTATGAGGTGTAACCATTGTACATGGCAAATACAAACCCAAACTTTTCAGGAAAAACATGAGCCTCCAAATAGAATCTGTGGTTAAAACAAGTTAAATGTAATCCTTTTCTAGCAGCAGAAGAACACAGCCTGGCTGCACCATGTGGGTCATCAGCTAGTTCCTCAGGTGGCTCTCAAAGGCATTTTGTCTTTGTCCTTGTGCCTCTGAGCACTTTCAAGGTGAAATTGCTCCATGTCCTGTGGCTTTGCTAGCTTTGCAGTTCACCAAGTGTAAGTGTGAAGTCAGATTGTTTGATCGAAGAAAAGAGGCTTGGACATACTTCTGCGTATTGCTGTAATCCAGGGTGAGGTGAGTAAACCTCTTCCTTATCTGCTAATGTTGGAAACAGAAAGGCAATAACTGCAGGGTGGAAATGAAAGTCGAGTCAGAAACTGAGTTATGCATCCATGTTGTCTCACTGGCTGCTTTTGGTGTGGTGCTGAGCAGTGGTTATGAAACTGCCCTACATTTATGTATGTCACATCTAATCTGCAAACCTGCATGCCAGAGTGGCAGGTCAGTGCCTCCCTGGCCTGGCATGAACACTCGTGTTCCCTCTCCTCTGCAGCTGCTGCCAGGAGTCCTTCCAGAGTGTGCCTTCATCTGAGGAAGGATGCAGACACTGAAATGACCATACGTACAGAAGAACCACAAATTGAGATGATTTAATACAGTAGGCAGGCAAGCTCCATCATTCAGGCCTGTGACAGGGAACTTAGCATTTCTCTTTCTTTGAGAAACTCACCTCTTATGGAAGTGACTGTACATGAAACTGCTGCATTTGCTGGTCATGTCCTTCTGTTTGTCCTCATATCTCATCCTGTCATGGATATTCCTTCGTCTGAGCAAGTACTGGGCTTTTAAAGAGGAAATTTGATGTCTCTTCTCTTCCTAAGTGTTTGTAAAGGAGAATATTTCTGAGTGAGAATCAAGCATCTTGGCTTCCAGTTTTGTAGAGATGTTCCAATTATGATGCAGATGAGGGAAGGCGTTCTTACTTGCCACAAAGGTGGCTTGAAGGATTTGGAAGCTGGTCTCTCTCTCTCACACAGATACAGTGGTTCAAGATGTGCTGCCCCACCCCTGGTCTTTAGATTTTAAGATCTACTCCTGTTTTTCAGCCATGCTCATGATAGCTGATCTGTGTAGCAGCTGAGTGCGCTATGTCCCTGAGATAGTGACATGAGCTTTAGGAGGATGCTGGGCAGAAAACACAAGGTTGCTTCCCCCTCTTTTGGGGTTCTCATTCACTAAAAGACCACAGAATTGACTTAAATGTTCATTAGCCTGTCAGGGACCATGTGGAAATGAAGAAGAATACCAGAACACTGACAGTGTTAGGTGGAGAGAAGTGGAAGGTTCTTATTCACAGTGTTTTTCAGAAATTAAGTGCAAGTTACATTTTAAGACCTTAGCTTAAGTCTAACAAATAAATCTGTGTTAAGATAATAAAACCAGACCATTCACCAATGATCTTGGAAGTAGACAGAATGAAGGAGGGGGTTCTGCCTTCAAACTAGGCAAGTCCTCAAACATACTAGCTTCTGATGGCTACTGAGAAGATTGGCCACTGTGTCTTAGACTGTTCCACGCGGGCTAAAAATACCATCTCGCCTATTTCCCCTGGGCCATTTAATGAAGATATCCCCAGAGTATCCTCTTTAACAGAATTTAAGAAGCTAACTCATCTTGAGAGAATCCCAGGAGAAAGATGGATGGACTGTATTCCACCCCAAAAATGCAGGCACAAAGACCAGGCAGTTTGTGGACTTGCCCAAGGACCCCAAGGGAGTGACAGTGAAGGTAGGAGCTGGGGCTGCTCCACAACCCAGAGCACCGCAACATGAGGAGAGCTGGCTCCGTGTGATCATTACTTCTAGGGCCATAGAGAGTCTTCTTCATCTCCTGCTGTTGTGTCTGTCTCACCAAAGGGGTCACGCAGTCTAGAAGCAAGGCCCAGGGTAAACCTGGGGTTTTTGACCAGGGCCAGTGCCATTGCAAAGAAGAGGCCAGCTGGGCAGCCTTTTCATAGCCCTTTCAGATCTTATACAAAGGCTTGTAATTACATCTGGGTTGGATATAAATAATACATGAAAAGCCAAGTCTATGATAGTGCATTTAAATACAGCAACTACTCTGCTTCTCTGGTTTAGCAAGGATTGTGTGAATCAAAAATACCTTCCTCATCTGCAAAAAGGCTTAGTCCCAGCAAATCATGGTTTTAATTACAGGAAATAATCATAAACTAGTTTGTATGCAATTAAAGACACTTTCTTTTGGAGATATTTTTGTAATTTGTATTTTTTCCTAAAACCAGTTTTTCAAAATATTATACTCTTTCATGCCTACAGTGCAACTTTGACTTGCATATAAATAGATTTTTTTAAAATGAAACTTTCTTTACGTATAATTGAAACTTGAGACTATTTTACCTTTATCAAGATAATTGATTAATAGATCAGATTACAGCTGCTGGTTAGTAGTAGCAGCTAACAGTTTTATGTTACAATTTGCTCATTTAGATAAGTGTATTAATTGAGAATGTAAATTGACACAATTACAATGGCAGTTTTAAAATGTCAACATCTTTTATGTTAATGTCTACTCAGCCTTTAATCAAATGCTGAAACTGTTTAAAAGATAAAATACCTTTCACACTGAAATCTAATGTAACGCGGGTCCAGAGTTCATTAGTTCCATGGGAAGACCACTACTGGATTTGGACCATATGCCATCTATTGAAACAGAAGGACAACATTCAGATTCAGACTCAACAGTGGTGTGGCACAGAGCTTTCCCAAGCAGCTATGAACAATCAGTGGAGTATTTTGTGGCAGTGGTAGACTTGAAGGCTAGGAAAAATGTGTCCTGGACGATATATGCCCCTATAGTAGCTACAACCCATGAAGTGGAAAGAAAGGGAGGGAAGAGACTTTGTCTTCTTGTCCTTAAAGTGACTGTTTCGGAAAAATCTTTTGCCTGTAATGAATATCAATGAGTCAGGAACAGAAATGAAACAAACATCCAGGAAGATATCAGCACGATCTTTTCTGCTTAGCAGTTGGGATGAGGACCTGTGCTACTTTCAGGCTGGGGACCTGCTGACATCTACACTCCTGCATGCCTCTAGCAGGGGGCTTATGTCCCTCATGGGCAACGGTCACATTTCTTAACTTAGCTGTCCACTTTCATGAGAGAGATCACTTCAAAGAGAGAAGAGCATGGTGGCCATCTTGGGAGTTTGTGGGCTGAGGAGGAACAAGCAGCACATCTTGAAAAAATGGTATCCCTTCCTGATAGCTTTGGTATTGGAGGCGCTTGGTTGTTCTCTGTAAATTTATTAGATAGATGAAAAAGAGGGGCATAAAGGGCCTAGTTAAAGTAGAGTGCTGGTATAAGGCCAGCTGGTATGTGTTGGCTTGAGTGAATTTTGGCAAGAGGCTCTCACTGCCCGCATAGCTGGAAGGCCATTCTGGAGCAATGTGAGCAAAGAGGCTACTTCCAAAAATCAGTCAGCTCATATGCCTGATTGCCTGCAAGGAATGGATGCGATAATCCAGCAAAAGTCATTATGCCTGCATGCTTTCATGGCCCTTACAGCTGAGCCATCCTGGTGCCATCCTCCTTAGTAAATGTGTGACTGGATTATTAAGAGGATATGGATGGATGACAGAAAAGCCATCAGAGTTTTCTAGAGGCCACCTTGGGAAATATCCTGCCTCAAAACCCAGTCTGCCTGTGAAACAAATTTCACAGAGCCACATTGCCCTACCAGCCAGTGCCCCCACTGAAGTGCTGGCATCAGCATGGGTCTCAGCTGCCTGAGCAGGGCAAGAGTTCACACATCTCCGTGAGTACTTTCAATCAATCTTGATCTGAAATGCAGTCTTGGGAATTTACAGAATCTTTTAATTCCGCTGTCAAAACTATGCAAACTTAATTATAGGCTGGATTTTGCATAACAGCTTAGACAGTGTTTTCCCTCTGCATTTGTATTTGCTGTTGGAAACGCTTCAGCTCATAAATCTGTGCAGATAATGCCGATAGGGAAAATCACTAACAAAACATAGTTTTACAGGTGAATTTTCTATCAACTTTATGTGCCTGTGTCATACCATTGTATTCTTTTCTCAGCCATTATCTTCTGCTGCAAAGCATGAGATAGTGGATTTCTTTTGGATTTATTATTCACATCTGTCAGCCTTGTGCACATGTCTGGTTAATGCACTTCAGTCTGCAGGGTCTTGTGTGGACCCCAGGTGGGGTGCAGAGGTGGAGATCCTTGCAGTGAGGAGCAGAGTTCCCCATGGAGGCCAGGGTAGAGGTGGGCACGGCAGGACAAGGCGAGCTGGAGGCAACAGCTGGATGAACCAAGAGACAGGATGTGGTTCCTAGTGCCTCTGTCTGTACTTGATACGAGGTATACTGTGAATGCCGGTGGAAATGGCATCTATTTAAGGAAATGAGAGCTCTCCAGGTTTTACTTTCTTAAAGGCAAATCGCTATGAAAATTTATCTGTTGAAGGAGAAAGGCACAGGCTTTGCTGGTGCATGTAAGTGCCAGCTGGAAAATGAGTGTGTCCATGGCCACTGGATTCCTCTTTTGTGATCTTGGGCAAGCCATTTATCCAGTAAGTGTAAATCAGCTGTTTCCATTAATTTTTACTGCACTAAGTCTCACTTAGGGTAAAATTGCACGTTACAGCTACACTGATCTAATAACCCACTATCCTTCTTTTCCTCTTTTCCTACATGCTGATTAAAGACTTACTGAAACAGGAGAAAATTAACCTTGGTGTTGGGGAATGAGAGGAGAAGGCAAATCGTTTCATGTACAATCTTATGCACAGGGAGGGAGACAGGGATATGAGTTGGAATAGGGACAGGAGAACTGAGGAGGTGGTCGCCTCACCTTCCAGCTGCACTGAGCTGTTAGACCAGCTGAGCCATAAATATGTGTCTTCAGTTTTAAATGAGTTCAGGATGTAATCCTTCATCTTTGCTCTTCCTGAGGAGTCACTGCTGAAGCTCTTTTACAAATAGCAAAAATATTTATTCAGGTACAGGTATAGGCATTTGTTTCACTTGTCCCTCCAGAAACACCAGTAAGCATTTAAGCAAATAAGAGTGCGGCACACCTAATTAGAGACAGAGTTAAGTCCTGTGCCAAAATGCTACATCATGAACTAAAAGTCGTGGAAACTTAATACAGAGTCAAAATTTATTGCTATATTTAAGTCACACTTAAAAATTAAATGAAAGCCAATACACCCAATAAAACCTTGTAATCCAGGCTGTAATAATAAATCACATACTAGAATCCTAGTGCAGATGAGAGTGAAATTGTAAGTGGAGTGACATTAATGTCATAGCACCTCTTGACTTCAATAGATCCAGGATTTCTTTGGTAATGTGCTTAGAGTCTTAATTTACTAGCAAAGTTGTTTGGGATTTCCTGTTTCCCCCACAGCCACCGATGATGTGATCAGCTCCTGGGACAACACAAAAATATACTCAGCTGGATTTCTCAGCATCAACTGCCTTCTTTTTTCATCTACCTCCCAAAGCCACTTCTCTGTTTTTTGCTGAGCTGTCTGCAGCACACAGTCTCATCAGGTGCACTGGCTTATTTGGCTTTGAGACTCAGTTCCTAAGAGGAGCAAACTTACATGATTGATTATGTGTCCTTTTGTCTGAAAAATTGTCTTGGACAATTTTATTAAAGTTCAAGAGGAGAATAGGTATCCTAAAGGTCACTAGGTAGAGGAGGCAACCCTCAGTGAACACCCTATGCTGTCCCAAGCCCACCTTTGGAGGAAAGCAGAAGCAGTACTGCAGGCAGCTGAATGCACACAGCATTCCAGACTAACTGCGGCAGGGGTCTTTCCTTCTCCAGTGGGAATAGTGGAGCATGGGTGGGTTTCAAACAGTCGTGTTGTGTCTGTGAGGAGGGGTTAGGTGACCAAGGGCATGAATGAAAAGTAAAACAAGCTTCAGAGTTGTGTGCTTTGCACAACTCTTTCCATCCCCACCAGTGGTTTTGTTTCTTGTGATTTCAACTCCTTCCACTGAATGGTGGCAACATGATGATCTTTGCTGAAGTGGCTGATTACATTTATTTTAGAGGCCTCTAGCAGTGGCAAATCAGTAACAACAGTTAATTTGCAACTTTTTCTGTGCTTTGCAAAAAGGGATGTGAGTTTTCATTTGCACTAGTGGATGGTAGCAAGTGGAGAGAAAATAGTTCATAAGTTCAGTAATAATTACTAGTGTACAGCAATAAAACTTAGAAGACTTATTTCTTGAAGAAAATTCATTGTTACATGTTACTATATTGTTTATATATTTTTATATTATTGTTTTATATATTATATGTTGCATTTATAAATATATGCTATATTATGAAATACATTATGGCATGTTACTGTTATTACATGTTACATTACCATACATAAATGGTAATTCATTTGATTTCCTTGGAGATATAAAAGAACATGAAAACCTGCTCCAAATACTCCAAATATATACTTTTAAAAGCTTTTGTGCTCAATTATTGCCATGGAATTGATGTGGAGTATCTAGTATTGTGTTTGTTTAGCTGGGGCTTGTGAGATAGGAAAAAGGTAAAGGTGTATGTTTTGTCTGTACTTTCTTTTATTCCCTGCGTGCCCATATTCTCAGTCTTCAAAAGTATCTGTGGACGTGCAAGAGGCACAAGAACAGCTACTAATGTGCCGACTACTCCCTCTTACTGTTTTGAAGGGTTTAGCTACTCCTTTAAAGAGACTTTTTCATTATTCTACATTTTTTCCTGGTCTTAACTAAAGATCTCATTTTGCAGGGTCCTGTGCATATGTTTGTCTTTAAAGGCATGAGTATTATAGTACTATGGATGTTAGGCAGGTTTCTTGAAGTTAAGCATATGTGTGTTTCTGCAAAATTTAAAGAGAGACAGGGAGACATTTAGCTGGCATCCGAATAACAAATACCTTCATTTTCAGTAGAGGTGAGAAGTGAAACGTTCCTTAGAAGGTTGCAGACAGATTTCATGGACAGCAAATGCACCTTTTGTCTGCTAGATCAGAGCATAAATATGTTTATTCTTATGTATCACAGGAATGAGGGCAGTGCAGTGGCAAGCAGACACCTGGCTGACCGTCTGATTGAAGATGTGAGAAGAAAATTTGTAGTTCTTCTTTGATCTTGTAAACCAAGCTTGTGGTTCTAGTGTGCCTGAAATTAGGACAGGAAAAAAGGATGTACTGGGAGTAATCAGAAATTAGATTGTTTAATGTTACTGATGAAAAGGAGAATCCAGTTGTAATGTTTACTCCTTTATTATTTATATTGTTTTCTATAAGGGAGTCTTTATCTTCTGTTTGGAGGGTAGGATTAATCTGTAGCACAGTTTGCTTACCCTACCCTTCCAATCTGTGTGTGTCAGGACAAGGGTCCTATATACAATTGTTTCTGAGTGAAGTCTTTGCTGCCTGCAAGCGGCAGTGGAGAGAGCAATTTAGTGCATATATGGTGCCTCCTCTAGAGACAAGCTCTGACCTCTAGGGTCTTCCTTCCTGTTCATTATTTAATCATATTTTATTTTCAGCACAAAAAGAAAAAAAGAAAAAAAAAAAAATCCAACAAAGAGAACTGGGCACTGTTCTCCACATCAACTGTTTCTGCCCTGCAGATATGAGGGGAATAGTTTCTTTTCCACAGGATAAGTAGCCAGGAGCCTGGAGTCAGGAGCCTTTTAACCAATTACTGCATCAGCATGTAGACCACAGCAAAAGAGGGATTACTTCTGCCTTCCGTAGTGAACATTAACCACTGCTGTGCTACACAAATGGACCTTTTATGTTTTATCTCCTTTCATATTCTAAGGAAATAAGAAGTCTTGAAATGACAAGGCCCTGGTAATAATGAGGTGAGTTATCACCACATGGTTATTATCAAGAGCATTTTCTTTTTATACTAATGTGTTTTAGAGAAGAGGCATGTCCCTTGTTTGCCTTGGAAGAAAAACCATTCAAGTTTACTCTTGTCAGATTTCTGGGAAGAATAAAACATTGTTACTGTTTGCGAAAGACAGATGACCTAGTCAAACCTGGCCCACCAGTTTTCTTCCTGGAAGCTGCACACAATCATGGCTCTTGTCATGTCTGAGGTTTGTCTGATTTCACCTTCAGCTCCTCGTCACATTCCACTGCTGGCGCTGGCAGTCAATTCTGTATTTGTTATCTGCAGTAAGGTTACTTCATTTGCAATTAATCAAACAATGTAAAAAAAAGAAGTTGGACTTGGGTGTTTTGTGACCAATATAGACATTACCTGTAAGGCAGGAATTCTTTTAACAATGAACCACAGTAGTTCTCCTGTAAAAGGTGGTAAACCTGGAGGCAAAAGGTGCTATTTAGAAACTACTCTGTCCCTGAGGTAAGGTTGTTTTAAGTTATATCCCTATTCATGGCCTGACGTCCATGCCATATTTTGAGTAGACTAACCATAGACAGAAGTTGATGTGGATACAATTAATTGCAAATAGACCATATACTTAATTTAACGGCTGCAGAGAGAGTCTGTAAACCCCTATTCACTGTGACTTCTGCATTAATCTTGTTTTCATGCAAAAACCTTTATTCATGTTTTGTGTATCAGTCCGTGAGTTTTTACTGAAAACAGCCAGATACATAAGGACCTTTGCAGTAGTGCTGTACTCCAGAGTGACTAGCATGGAGCCATCTGTTTCAAGACCTTTGCAACATCTTTGTTGAGTTTCAAGTATGAAACCGTGTTTCTGTCCAGTGAAACTGTGGAGCAAACCAAGAGCCTTTGCAGTGTTAAACTGTAGTGTACATTCAGAGTGTAGTTACCCTGAAAAATTGTGTTACACTAGTACTTTGTAGCATCAGCACACTGCAAAAATAATCACAGTATATAAATTAACATATGAGCATTCCAGAATTACATAGGTTGAGTTTTAGTTTAAGCTTAGTTAACAGCATGGATAAGGTGGCATAGCCTATTTAAATACTTATGTAACTTTGTCCCTGTCTACTTTTAATGTAGATGCTCTCAGATGCTGTGGATGCCATGTATAAAGCTTTTATGTACTATAGGTTCTGTTAAGCATCTCAGTATGCTCAGCAGCCTTACGGCAAGCAAGAAGAACTGGATGGAAAATAGGAAGCTTCTTAATTTCTGATAAAGGATTTTCTAAAATTTTTTTCAGAGAAAAGACAAATTCTTAAGTTTGTGCCACTTGTAAGCCTAGCGAAGTAACACATTTGGATTCTAAAGCTAATTGGAAAACAGGTTTTAGTAATTGTTCAAGTGTCAAGAACAAAGGCACTTACAACCAAAAAACAACCAAAAAACAAAAGAGTGCAAATAGCTTTTATAAAACATCTGTAAAGCTTTACAAAGTAGACCAAATACTGTGTAGCTGGATATGCTACCATAAAAGATATGAAAGAACTGCAGAAGTAGAAGCTCTGGGATTCTTCCAGATGTGTGAAGTAATGCCTTGCATTGTTAGGTGGGTAAGGCTGTTTTTCTTGGCCATAATTTAGGAAGGATTTTATATGTTATCATCAATGAATTAGAACTTGAATAACAAATCTTGGATATAATCATCATCATCTGTTCCTGTTGGGGAGGGACAGAAGGGAAAAAAAGCTTATTGTTTAAATTTATTTGATGAAAAAATACGGATCACTTATTTTCTTAGAATAGCTCATCATTTAGGTAGATTTTTTTCTGTTGAGTGATTCATAATCGTATAGTCTGCTTTAAGAGTTCCTAACTCAGTCATACTGCAGTAGTGAGCTCTTTGCGTTGTACTGTGTGGGATCTCATGTCTGCCTCGAGTTCCATACTAAAATGGAGTAATTGAATGTGTCAGACTGTCCCATAAAACAAAAATGAATAAAGTAAAATTGATTGCAGTGTGTTCTCGGAATTGTGTACCTGCCTTAAGAAATTACTTTTTGTAGGTCTTTGGAACACAGTGTAACTGCAGGTCACATGCATTCATAGATATGCTTATGTCCATTTATGTATTCATTTTTACATGTGTCAGTGTGTATCAGAACTTACCTTTCTCTTGCCCTATGATTGTAAGTATCCTTCGAAGGTGCATATGTGAAGGTATCAAGCACTAACACCTTGTCAAACCTTTAGGCACTCATGTTAGGTGGAATTTGTTAGTTCTCAATTTAGGAATCTGGAATGTGGAGCATCTTCCAAACAATGAAAGCTGGAGATTGTGCAGAAAAACAACTTCTGCCTTGTCTGGGTAAAACCTGAGAAGGTACATTTCTAATAAGTGGGTATGAAAGAAATGCAAATCTGTGAGCAAGAGGAATAAGAGAGTTGTATGTATTTTCATTTGCAATATACTGGAATATCAAGCATAATAGGAATTACTTCTGTTTATTTGCTTTGGTTTTTGCTGCTTCTTTCTTAAGGAAAAAACATCATCTAAGTGCTATTACATGAACTAGAATCTTTTCATTTATTTTATCATCCAGATATCCCCCTACCCAGACAAACTAGTATTCCTCAGTTTTCCAGCAGTTTCCAATTTCTAAATGGTGACCTCGCTTACATCCTCTTTGTCCCAGTTGCACCTAAAATCCGCATTGGGATTTGATAGCATTTTTGGTAACTTAAAAATTGTTAATACATTGGTTTGGAGGAATTAAGTAGGTTGTTGAAACTTCTTTTAAGTTGCTGACTTAATATAACACAGACATTCAAAAGACATCCAGTAAATTTGTTGGTCTTTAGAAAAGTTTCTTAGTTCATGAAAGTTTTGTGGGGCACAGGGCTCTGGATTTGTTCCATAACTGCCTTCATTTAGACAGTTTTGGTCAACTGCATCTCAGATTCAGAGATACTTACATTGTCCTGCTGGGAATTATAATACTTCATTATGACATTTGCATTGAGAGATGTGCTGATGGTCCCTAGGCTACATTAGCATTTTCAAACAACTCTCACATATTTTTCCACATTTTTATTAGGATCTGCTTAAAACTAGTTACACACCCTCTTTCAAACCATTCTTTAAAACTCAGATCTATCAAGTTGCCTGTATAGCACTCACGAATGACTGGGCAGATGGTATGCTAATTGCTACCTTACTGAACTGACCATAACAGTATGTGTTTTTTTCTTCTTGCAGCCTTTTTGTATATTTGTGTTTTCTCTTTGACCATACAGTTTGATTATTGTGGCTTTTGAGTGGATTTTTTTCTATTCTTCAAGCTTTGCAGTGTCTGTGTACAGCAACTTGCGCTGTGAGACCTAATCACCAACTAGTACAAATACATTATAATTCAGTATTTTTGGTTTTATTATCTTCATTCAAAAGAGGTTTTGTTCCTATTTCTCAATTCCTATTTAACATACCAGTTTTACAATGCTTTTATGGCTATTTAAAGCAGTTTATTTGGGGGAAACACAATTCAATGTTTTACTAGTAATCCACTACAAAACATAGGAAACAAATCCCTCTGTATATGGATTAGGGGGTTGATTTGTGGCATATCTCTCTACATAATATACACTAATCTACTTGAGAGGTAAGATGTGTGAATTGCTGCACTTCTTAATACCTTAGCAGAACATACAATTGAAGAGCTAGGTGAGTTTGCTTGTTTGCTTTCCCATGTTGGACTGGTAACTGTATACTATTCCTGTGTCTTATTATGTTTAGAAAAAAAATGGACGAGAACATTTTTGCTGCTCTGTATGCCTTGTGGAGCAGGAAAAGTAAGACATCATTTAAAGTGGCTATTGTGCTGGAGGTTTCTGGAATGTTTGGCATTGCACGTTCAACTTTGGCATTTTGTCATCAAAAAACAGAGCAGAGCACAAGCTCTCAAATATGCCGTTGGGCCTCTTGAACTCCTGTGAAAAATAAGCTGGCAAACAAACCCCTTTAATAAAATGCTGATGCTGGGAAAGATACACAGTCATCACTTTGTTATGCTACTTTTCTCAGCACGTCTCATTTGTTTCCGAAAGTAAAAGAGAGAGGTGATAACCAGATAAGCAAGTGTTGTGATGAGGTGAAATCCTGGCTTCACTGAGGTGGGACAGATCAGCCACTGGGTCAACCTTTGAGCCATGAAATGTTCCAGTGACCTGGCCAGGTCACTGATTTCAGTGGCCATTAACTTGCCTTTTAGCCAAGGCATTTGTTTCTTCCCTCTTCATGCTCTTACGGTATCTGTCATTCAGTGGTTTATATGGGGCTTATGATTTTTATTTTGAGCTTTCAATTACTCTGCAGCCAGTCAAAATGTCCCCCTGGTGCCTACCAGGACTTGACTGCACTGGGGAGGTGAGACAGGGCTTCTGGCATTAGGAGTGTTTGAGCACTGCACTGCTGTTGATAAACTAGGCAGTGATGGTGGTGTCAGCGCTGCTAAAAGGGTCTGGGCTTTTTCTGCTTGTTATTTTTCCTAGTCATTTTTCTCAGGACGATTCGCTTACAATTCTTGACTCAGTGTATTTCTTGGTTCCAAATCTGTTATAGCTACTAGCCATACTTGCAACATTTTTTTTTTAACTACCCTGCACTCTTGCCTTTAAAAGGAACCATATGTTTTTAATATGTGCTTTTGGGGATGTCTGTGTAGGATAGTTGAAGGAGGAAACAGGAGTAATGACAGTCTGGAAAAGTAAAGTAACAGAATATTTCATTATTTAATTCATAAATTACATTTCTAGTTTTAAAAAAATAAATTATCCTGTTAGAGTCTTAAGAGTCTATGTATCTCAGTTTGCTAATCGTGACAGTAGAACTTTCTTGAATACAAATAAAAGGTGAGGGTAGAGAAACTTCTTTTAAAAGAAACACTTGGACTGTGCTGAAACTGGTACCTCCAGTGATACTACAGAAATTGCAGTATCTTTCCCTATGATACTCCACACCGGAACATGGTGGCTGGAATAATTAAAATACTGACCTGAGAATAAAAATAATTTGGTAGAGGGGAAGTCCATGGAGAGACCATGTGTGGCAGACAAGGTACATGAACAAAGCCGTCTTCCAGATACTCTTGTGCATGATAGTCATCAAGCAGGCACAGAAGAAAGTACGTTTTTATGAAACTACTTATCTTAGAAGGTACTTACCCTGTTTTCTGTTTCCAAATGAAATGTTCTTGTGCTGCCCCCCTGCTTCTCCAGCTGGCTCAGCCAGGCACCTGTTGCTGCACCAGAAGAACCTGCTTGCGACTGGCAGACTAAGCATGCTGAATGAAGGCAAGACCTAAATTATAGTCTTCTTTCCTCATTCAGAGCATAGTCCTTGTTAAACCACACAGCTTTAAATAAGTACTTCTGATCATCTGTAGTGACAATCAGTCATCTTTTTCTTTGTGCTGTTCAGTTATTGAGAAAATATTTACCCGTAAGCAGTGTATGTGTTTCTGAAGCAACTCTGGTCACATATTATTTTACCTCTTCAGTTTTGAAATATCTAAAAAAAGCTCTCTATCAGGAAAATATTATTATTGGGTCTCTAACCAGTAATGCCCTCTATGTATTTTAATAGGGTGGGGATGAGCAACGTCAGTTGTTTGCGGCTTCTTTCTTGATAAATTCAGTAGTGTCCCAGTGCATTGAACAGCATGGTTTGCATGTGGTGTTGGCTACACATATAAGCAGCTCGAGGGATTTTTTAAAAAACTTTTATCTTTTTTAAGGTCCTTGAGCCTGGTTATTTTAAGCTCACAGGAGTATAGTTTGTCCTGTGTGCTGCACTCTTCTCATCACATCTCAGAATTGTTCTCGGTGTATGGACACCTCTTTTCTCACCTTTTGTGGCTTCTCCTATGCAAGCTAGTTTTTGCAGCCAGCTTTCCTCCTCCTGACTTCTGGAGCAGCCTCTAGCATTGGAGCAGGGACCAAAACTCAATCTACAAAGCTCTACTAAATGAAGTTTCCAATGGCCATCCAAAGATTGTGATACTGTATTTGTGGTCATGGCCAGATGTTACCCATAATCCTCTGGGGACAAGATTCCCAGTATCCCTTCGCTCCTAGTTTGCAGAGTGGGAGGAGCTATGGACCCCACTCCTTGGAGCCCCAAAGCTCCTTGAGAGGGAAGGTGGCTTTTGTGAAGCTTCCATTTGCTGTATGTGAACTACCATTGGAACATTTTTAGGGGACTGTAAAAAGAAATTCCTCAAGTTAAACGATGTCAAAACTCAGAGTGGTTTTGGCTTGTTAGGAACGGGTGAGATGAAACCCAGAAATTTCTAACTCCCTTTATCCTCTCTGTAGGATAGGATGTACAGTGATTTGGAAATTTCTGTGTTCAGCTTCTAGAACAGCTGAGTCAGCTGCAGGGTTTCTCATGGCTGTGTTTTTAGCTGTCTGTTACATAGATGGTGATAGGACTGTGACTGCTAGTGATGGCAAAAAAATATCTATATTTGTGGCAATTAGTGATGTATCTGGAGCTAAGCAGTACCATTGGCAGGATTACAAGAGCTGGGTTGCTTGGAAATTTGATGTTCTCATTGCAGCTCTTGTAGAGCAAGACTGAAAGCTCATAAAACTGAAGGCAAGGCCTATCAATGGAACAGTTACACACAGTGTATATCATAGATACAAAACTTTGTGAGCTATACAGCTTACACAGTAATCATTATTTTTGACCTTTCAGCATGAACTCTGTTGATTCCCTATCACATTTTCACACAGGATAGTCTGCTAGAGAAAACAGTGAGACATGCCTTCATATAGTCCCTGACTTTAGCCAAACTTGTGCAGTTCAACTGACTTAAACCAACTCAGTTCTACTGGAGTGCTGTAGGAAACAGCACAAGCCAAATTTTCCTTTCTGTGGTTCTCACTATGTAGCTCATCCAAAAAACATGAAAATGTGTTTTTTCCAGCAAGTGTCCTTTTCCCCTTCAGTTTCATTACTAAAGCGGAGTTTGGGTGGATGATTGTTGCGTCAGGTTGAGTGGCATTTACTTTAATTACAGATTTGCAGGTGTCACCTTTTTTTTTTTGCCAGGAGGTAGGAGAAGGTCTAAGAACTTTTCTCCTAATGAAGCAGTCACTGGAACAGCAGCAAGATAGCTCAATTTGCAACCACAGGGCTGTTAAAGACAGGTAACTTTAGATATCTGCCTGACCGATTTCTACTAAAGCCAAGCTTTAGCTTTTTCCTTTGTTCTGTCTGCATAGAGGCTTATTTGCGTGATGCAGATGCAATGGAAATACTTGTTTAGCTTCGCTCTGACATTTCTGTTAAGATTAGACTCAGTATAATCTTGCATCACAAACTCACTCAAACGTATGCAGGGGCAGAAACCTATTTTGTGGTAGAAAGCTGCTGAGCCTAACTGGTGAGGAGAGTTCTTAGTTGCTGTGAGTTGAAGAAAAATTGCACAGATTTGGAGCTTTTGTTGAATACTTTTTTAGTGTGTCACTAGTTCTCACTGAAACCAAGCTCAGCCAGAAAGGTGCTGCCCTGATAGCAGTCAAGAAGGTTGGTGTGGTCCTGCATGTCAAATCATTGTCATGACAGAACCAAATAGTGGCCAACTGGGAGCTGACCTAAGCATCCTGCTTTATGATGCATTTTCTCTCCGACTGTTTTGTTGAATATGCGACTTTTACATTACTAAAAGCTGTTAGTCTACCTTCAAATGACATTAAACAATGTTCTTGAAAAACACAAGCATTTGTTAGACTTTCATCCATTTCTTGCTAAACACTTTAAACTGTTGTAAGTCACCACGTCCTGTACCTTTTCCATTACGATTTTCTTGTCTTTTTTTTTAATACCGTGGCAACCAGACCTATAATAAATAACAAAGAAAAGTATGATGAGCAAATTTCAGTTCTTAAATCTATCTTTAATAATATGAATGAAATTTAATCTTGTCCCTCTGATTTTTTTCCTGCTGAAGTCCCAACTCTTTTCATCAACTAAAATCAGAGTTTCATCTCCAGAAACATAATCTAATATTAAAAAATGTACATCTGTACATTTTAGGACCAAACTGATTCCCATAATAGCTTTTTCCCCCTGTCTCACGTGCTTTTTTCTTCTGAATTCAAGTGTACTCTTTTATCAGAAATTTCTCATAGATACCCATATTACATTATCAAGTCACTTTTTCATATTCTTTTGTATAAAGCCTGCAGGGAGAATTTCCCTGGTGTCCTCTGTAATTCAGAATTTTATAGCTTTTTTCTGAATGTGCTGAAGTTTTTCGACATTTTGAAATACACACACCAGAACTAACCTTGCATTATTTTATGGTCCTGTCAGAGCCATATAGAGGACTAACGCTGATTTCCTCCTGTTACTTTGAACTCCCTTCATATATTGTATTCGTTAGTTGCAGCGTAGCATTGGAAATTCGTGGTCTGTTGTTGCTTTGGGTTTTCTAAACCATTATCTTAAAGATTGTCACTCGTGAGTGACAAGAACCAGCAAAGGTCTGCCAAATTTCCTGAACTTAATTATGCAAGGTGAGAAAAAATTCAATTTATTCAGTTTTTATTTAGCTTTTTAATTAGCTCTTTGCATTGCTAGAGTTGTTTATGTTTCTAAGCAAAACTCTTTAAATGGTGGCAGGGCATATCAATAATCATACAATCAGTAATGTCACTTATGCTTTCCTTAAGGTTTTTGACAGTTGTCACAGCCAGTAAAGAATTGTAGTCCTACAATATTGCTATAGAGTGTGGGGGGGTACTGATTCATTTTGAAGCGGAGAAACTGAGACAGAAGCCTGTCAACGGTCAGAATGTTGATATACCTGTACTGAACCCAGTTTTACTGAGTCCATGGCCTATTAGTTCATCCTTCTTGGGCTGCTTAGGAGAATAAAAGTTTTATACTTAACATGACTCTGTCATGATTTTATTTTGAAAGTGTTTCCTTATGTGTGGAGGTCATATATGTTTTTAGGACAGTCCTGTGCAGGTTAGAGGTCTCTTACCAGCGTGTGAAGTGCACCATGGCAGGATGAATTGCATCGTGCAACAGATGTGCGTTCCTTGGCACATGCAGCAGGCTGATACTGCTGGTGTCCAGACCTACTGTTTTCATAATCCTGTGTTTCCTCTCTAATAGCTTATGAGGCAAATATTTAAGTGCTTATTGTTACATATTCTCCTTTTATCTCATTATTTATAGAGCAACTGTTAGTTAGGGTTGTGAAGCGATCATTTTTTTTCCTTTTTGAAAAATGAGATAAAGCAGCAGAAGATTAATACTTCCAAGTGTGCACTTACGAGTTTGTTCCCAGTGACTGTTTTGTCTCCTGTGATTCACTCCTGGCACTCCTTCGACTTAGCATCCCCTGATCAGTACAGCCTGCTGGGCTCCAGCGCCTGACCTGCAACACCTCTGTGTCCTCACTGGGAATGAATTTGAGAATGTCAGACCCTGGTAGATAGATGCTCTCCAACCTATAGAAGTCCTATCAAGACTACTAAAGCATCTTTTATGATGCAGAACAGAAACTACAAGCTTCACAGGACTTGCTCAATCTTGTGACTTCTTTTTCTCTCTGCTATAAAGATATGGGGCTCAGGTCAATTTTCAGCATGGGACCTGCATCATGGAAACTTCTGTACTGGAAGAAAAGACTCACCTAGTAGTTACTTTAAAAGAATAACTATTTTATGAACTTTGGGTACTTTTGTTGGGCTAGATGCTGTGTATCTCCCGGGGAGCAGGTTGTCCTTTTTGCAATATGTGTGTTTTGCTCCCTTTTGTACATGCAGAGGGTTTTTGCACAAGTGTACTTAATGCTTTTACCTTTCCTGATCACCCAGTATTGCTGTAGCAAAAGACTCTTTGGGATGTTCCTTGTTCTGCTCTGGAGACAGGATGTTCCTCTAACCACACCTGATTCCTTGTAACCTACTTTGGACTCCAAGCCCTTCTCTCACCTAGGAAGGAATTGCACCTTTTTCCCCTTTCCTGTCCCATGTGGGCATCCAGATTTACCTCACAGCCTGGATTAGTCCTCTGTGCCTGCCCTATCTGGAAGCAAAGGCAGCAGATGACAGGAGCTGTCAGGCAGCTGGAGCTTGAAAGATGCTGGTGCCGATTGTGGAGAAGTTGGAGGAGTCCTAGTCCTTCCTCTGAGCTGCAGTTTCAGCCCCTCTGCTTTCCCCACTGCCGCTTCATTGGTGCAAGGCTGCCTGCCCCCCACCACGTGGCATGGCCTGCTGTTGCCAAAGGGCAGAGCTGAGGGTTTTCTGTGGCTCAGGGAAGTGAGGGAGAATGTAACACAGCCTCCCCAAGCCCAGCTGCCTGCCTCCTCTTTGCTACCCATGCCAGCCCACACTCCAGGGCAAGCCTTGTGATCTCACGCAGCCCCCAGGCTGCATTTTCCAACATCCCATTTGCTAAGAGAAGGGAAGAGGCTTTTTTAATTATTATTTTGGTCTGGGTTTTTTTTTCTTCAGAACACCTATCAATCTCTAGAGGTCTAGGAAGCAGGATCCCATCCAGAATCTTATATTACTGCCCTGACCAAGCCCACATCCTCGCCCAGTGGTCAGTCCCTTGGCTTGGCAGGTCTCGCATTAGATGCAGCCCCTGGGTTGAGTGCCAGATTGGGATCTGACCTTCTGCCATCCTGTGAGCTGGTGATCCACAACTATAAGAGACTATTAAAGAAGATAGTTATACGCATTTTGGCTGCAACATGTTTGTTTACCTTGACCTGCTGCCATACATCCAATTTGTTTAGTTTTTAAGTGCCATTAACAGAGTTGTTCTAAGGCATCTTCTCTTCAGGTAGTGCTCAAGTATTTGCAGAGGGGAATGCTGCTTGCTGTGTGGCCCTTTCATGCTTGTAGCCACTGCCACACTGCAGTGTCATTACCCAGTGTTTATTTTAAATGTCTGAAGTCCAGAGCTATGCTGGTATGTTAACCTACCACCTTTGTGTAGTCTGGAAATGTTAAAACTATAAATTATTATAAACAAAGTGACTTTGGGGGAGCTTATATATTGTGGTTATTTAAGTAGTCCTATAGATTTCTGCCTCAGTGTAGTGCTTGTAGAATGTACATGTGATCAGAGAAATACTCCACAGTTCACTGAAGAACAAATTTATATTTAACAGAAGATGTATTTCTACTGAATATATGCTTTTTAAATTGGGATTTTAACTTTAAAAAATAATTTCAACTTTCTTAATCTGCTCCCTGTATGTAGCTATTTCAGCTAAAACACATTGCTAAAGGTTTAATTGAATCAGTGCCATAGGATAAATACATAATTTATGTATATGTACATTTCTTATCCTGATAGCTTCCGAAAGATAACTAAGTGACCATTAGAATAATTTAACAAGAAAGGTCTTTTAAGTGCTTCATGAGACATAAGTTCTTCTACATAAAATACAACATGCTGGAACTGATTTTCATTACATGTTTAGGGTTAATGGTCAAAAATTTTTAGTCTGTGCAGAACCATTTCCATACTACGGACCCATCTGTTTTAAAGAGACCTTATCTTGAATAATACATGATATTTGATCATGGAGGAAGGACTCCCACAGTCCAATGTATACTCAGTGCGTCCTTGAAATACTTAGTCCTTGGGTTTGAAAGGTTCAGTGTTCCAGTCTCTGGGCATCTTTAGCCCTCAATGAATATTTTGCCAGAATAGATAGAGTGCATGCCAAGTAAACTGCTGCAGTTTCCAACCACAGCCATGAGGAACAAAATGAATTAAGGCTGGAGCCTAAAGTTTCTAGGCAGAAGTAATAAAGCTTCTCTTTGTTGAGGTTTTAGATGCTGCTTTGTTCTCATATGCCTTGGTGAAAAAAATATGTCTTTTAAAAATATATTTTACAGACACATAATCTTGGTTGCATCTAATGCTTTTCAATATTTTTAAAAGAAATTCCAAGTGGATGAGTTATTTATGTGTTTAGCTTTTATTTTCCATTATGTCTTTTAATAGATTCCAGATCTCATCCATATTGTAATGGCTTCTGTATTACGGAGCAACACAATTTACTGGCTTAAACACCCATTTTTCTTGCCTTTCTGACATGAAAGTGTGATAGACCTATACAATAAATTGTTAACACATTTGTGAGCTTGAAAGTCCATACCATCACCCTCACTGTCTGCGTGCAGGCTCCACCAGACATGAGGAGACCCCAGTGCACTTCAGCACACCTGGAAGCATCATGTTGTTCCTAGTATTCAGGTTAACGTGCTTGGAAGACATTATGATTAAAGGCTTCAAATGGAGAGGCGTTCAGGCTTGAATTCTTTCTAAACTTGCTTCCATCAACCAACATGTTGAAGCACATGTTAAGCGTAATTTTATAGATTTGTCTGAGACCTGGGATGTGGAGATGGAATATGTGAGGTGATGGAAAAAAAAGAAGAGATAACCCAAACTGCTGTGTTTGCCTTCCCCCTCCCCATCCTCTCTTCCCCAGGCATTTTTTAATATTTTTTTTTTTTCCTTATGGTTAGGTTTATTTGAGTTTCTGGGGAAAGCAGGTGTTAGGGGACAGAACAGCACAGAGAGTGGGTCTGAGCTTTTAGCGTCTTGGAATTGCCACCACAAATCCCTGAGTACTTTTTTTCCTGTTCTCTGACAGTATAAGCTCCAGGAATTGAAATATAGTGTTCTCTCCTCAAGAATTATTCCATAGAAAATGTGAGAGAGTCTATAATTAAACACTTGTGCACAGATAGCAGTATTGGAAGAAAAAATTTGGTGCCTGTCTCTCCAAAAATGGTTGAAAACCATAAATCATGTATAGAACAGATAATCACAGATATAACAAATTGTAGCTGCATCTGCTGATTATTTTCTCCTCAACCTCTTGTGTACAATTAAGAATTCAGATTTAACAGCTGGGAATGATTTTCAAATGTTGATCAGAAACTTTCAGCAGTTCTTTTATCTTCCCAGTTCATTATTTTTTCTGGAATAGGTTATAAAAGATAGTACTTGACCTGCTCTGCATTGAGATAGAAAAGAGATCATTATAAAGTCAGATATGGATTTATACTTAATGATCCATCTTCTTATATGGCTGAGTCCAATGTCAGACTGAATATCTGTCAACAGGCTAAACTTTCTTTGGTCAAGAAACTTTGTCTGTTAATATTTTATTTTCCTGGTTCAGCAGGGAGATATTTTTCAAATGTTTCATGTTGATATTTGTAGCAAAGAAACAAATGTATAAAGCTCAAAGTGATTGCCTGTCAAATTAAAGTTAGAGATGATACACAAGTGAAAACTATAAAAAAAAAGAGGGTAGATATTAATGCAATCACACATCATTATATACACCGATATTATAGAGTTCTATGTATAAATATACCAATATGCTGAATGGGTAGACCTATGTGGACCATGGCTACATGTAAACTTCCCACAGAAAGGTCTCGCCTCTGTCACCATGCTCCGCATGCATGTGAATTCAAATCATTTAGCATTTAGAGTGTTAAAAGCAGCTGTTCCAGCTTCAGGACTGAGGGTTTATATGTTGATGTTTTGTCAGTGTTTTTGTCTTCTGCCAGTAAAACCTCTCTCCTTAGTGGCTCTCCTTAGTGGGCCAACAAACAAGTAGTGTATCTGTTATCTGAATGTGTATGCATGTGCACTTACTTTTTTTTGCCACAACAGATACTCAGAGATCTTTCCTTTGTCTAGTAATGTGAACTGTGCATCTTTGTTGATGTGGTAGGGGATTGTTGTGATGAATCTGGTTAAATAATTAGTCCCTCTAGAAATGGGGAAAAAAGAATTGCACTTTTGGTAGAGGTATGTCTGCACGGAGGGCACTTAAAGCATGGGTATTGCAGAAGTAAATACTGATAAACTTACTCTCGTTAGACACCTACAGTAGCAGTGTACATTTTGCCTCCAAATATTTTCTCGTCTGTTATCTGTTCTTTCAGTTTGAGCATTTCCAGTTTCTTTGAAGTGAAAGAACAGATTTCTATTTTTTAACAAACTTACTTCTTACCATATTGTTTGCAGATCAGGTCCAGGAAACATGTCTGAAGTCTGATCACCCTACACAGTTCGAGATTGGAATTGGGATTAGAAAATGTGTCATGCTGTGAATTTTTTAAAGGTAGCTTACTTTATCAGCCAAAGAGCCATTATTCTTTAGAGTCGATATTCTACTATTTATCTTTTGGGGGTTTTTTGGTTGGTTGGTTTGTTGTTTAATTTTATTTTATTAGAGTAGTATGCCTAGACCCAAGCTGTTTGGTTTTTTTTCTTTCTTCTGTTTTTAAGGGACAGAATTATGCCCTTTTCTCTAAGATGGTCTTTTAGTCATGTCCTCTGGCCTGAGGAGATTACTTATCCAGACTGCTGTTGAGGTTAAGTTTTCTTCTACAACCTTTGTGTTCTGGGGAGTTTTAATGATAGAGACGTAACAATTTCTTAGAGAATTTACTAGCTAAACACTGAGAATAAAAGGACTGTTTAAATATTAATTGAAGCAGCCAGTATTCCAGAAAATTTGCACAGAATAGAGGAGATGTAATCAACTCCACTTAGGTTTCCAGGCTGTTCACACTCATTTTCAATGCATTGAGTAATTATGGCAGGTTTGCTCACGATAGCCAGTAATATTTACTGGGGTTTCAGCTAGAAGAAAACAGTAAAATTTGCTAGTGGGGAAAATTGCAGATGGTACAAGGTCGGGAAAGAGTAAACAATGAGAAGTTCCTTAGTACAAAATTATCTGCATCAACTGAATAACTCAAATCAAAACAAGAATGCACTTTTCACTGCAGCTAGATACCAAAATGTACATCCAGGAGCAAAGAACATGGGCCATGCAAGATGCTGAGGACTTGGGCTTGTGAAGCACTGACTTCAGAAGAAACTAATAGCTGTTGTTAGATATTCAGCTTCCCCATATGACTTGGAGTGGAAGATCCTGCATGGCCTTGGTGTTTGTAGGAGCAGTTGACTCCTGAGTAATGCTGGGAAGACTATGCTACTTACCTGACTGGGATTAAAGGAATTATGCCTGAAAGATTTTTTTCTAGCTCTGCTGTCCCCAGCTCAAAAAAGAGTGTTGAAAAATGATGAAGACCTAGAAAAGCCTTCTAGTGAATAGCCTGAGGAGACTATGCGTTGGAGTAAGCAGGAACTGTAGTGAAGATCCAAACAGCTGGAAGTCAAGATGAGATACCTGCTGTTTGGGGTCTGTCCACTGGAATAGCTAGCCTAAGGCATGTGAGGAGTTCTGTAGCACCAATTTTGGGCACCCTCAGCCAGTTTGCAGATGATACCAAGCTGGGGGATGCAGTTGATATGCCTGAGGGACGGGATGCCATCCAGAGGGACCTGGACAGGCTGGAAAGGTGGGCCCAGATGA
>VZZY01017384.1:103070-219422 GCA_013400335.1 Eurystomus gularis
GTCCAGTTCTGGAGCCCCCAGCACAAGAAAGATGTGGACATATTGGAGCGTGTCCAGAGGAGAGCCACCAGAATGATCAGGAGAATGGAGCATCTCTCGTATGAAGACAGGCTGAGGGAGTTGGGGCTGTTCAGCCTGGAGAAGAGAAGGCTCTGGGGGGACCTTATACTGACCTTCCAGTACCTGAAGGGGGCCTACAGGAAGGCAAGGGAAGGTCTGTTCACAAGGGTTTGTAGTGATAGGACAAGGAGTAATGGTTTTAAGCTAGGAAAAGATAGATTTAGGTTAGATATTAGAAAAAAGTTCTTTAACATGAGGGTCCCAGAGCACTGGAATGGGCTGACCCAAGAGGTGGTGGAGGCCTTATCCCTGGAGACATTCAAGGTCAGGCTCGATGAGGCTCTGAGCAACCTGACCTAGGTAGATGTCCCTATTTGTGTAGGGAGGTTGGACTAGATGACCTCTGGAGGTCCCTTCCAACCTGAAACATTCTATGATTCTAATTTCTTTCTTTTTCTTTTTTAAATCAAGGTGATTTTTTTTTTTTTTTTTAAGATTTGCTTTATTCTAACATAAAGTAATTTGGATTAGCTCCATTGCCTGGGTTCAGACTAGTAGATTGCTCTTAATCTTGGTTTGTGTGTTTTAATTTTCAGGAGGAATGTGAGCATTTATCATTTTCACCTATTTAAGTAGAAAATTTATAGTAACGGTTTGTGGGATTACTACCTTTTCTGCTTTTCTGTCATACTTGGAGATGGAAACTTTCCAATAACAGGCTAGCAGACTGGAGAAATGGTCTTACGAACAAAGAACTGTTGAGCCCTTTGAATTAAAATAAAAGCTGTGTTACTCTCCGCCTCAGTCAATAGAAAGGGCTGCTTGGGCCTTAAGGGTTTTATATTTCTTTTTTGTTTACAGATTTACAAACAGAATTTTCAGAAGTCTTCGGGTCTTCCTTCAGAGCACAGTTACAATGTAATTGTCAGATATATATTGCAGAAGAAGGGGCATAGAAAAAAAGATAGCAGTGGTGATGGTTTTCAAATAATATATATTTATAGAGCAGGAAGAAATTGATTACTGAAAGGTTAGCCCATATTATTATTCATGAGTTTTCTGAGCTTTTAAACAAATTGTTGTGCAGATGTTCATAACCTCATCATTTTCTCTCTCTCAGATCCCCACATGTGCGATAGATCAAGTGTACTTCCAAAAATAGGCACATTGTGCTTGCAAATCCATATGATCTTGTTATGGCAACTGAGTCTCTGTGAGGAGTTATCTGTGGGCTGTGTGGATTCTTTTTCACACAGTTCCTTGTACGGCTGGGAGCTGCTACTGTACTGCAGAACAACCCTCTCCTTTTTGGGTGCAGTGCTTTGGTTTCAAAGCCAAATGCAATTAAGTCATCCTGATTAGATCATTAAAGCCTTCAGTGAAATCTGCTCAGTAACATGCCTGAACTTTCACTGTGGTTCCAGATGAATAATTTTTTGGTATTTGACTTTGCTTTGAAATGTGGAGCGCTCTTTGCCTGAAGGGGTATCTGGTTTTGTATAAACATGGAAGGTTTCAGACCATTTGAGGGACACAGTGCAGAATAATTCAGCTGTACTAAAGATCTGAAGTGTTTCAGCAATATTATTAACAGTGTTCTGTATCTGCTTCATCTTTTGAAGATTTTACGGATCAGGGGGGCCTTCTCACAAACATGTCTGGTAGAACTTGCCAGACAGCAACTAGCTGAGATCGCTCCTTCCTGTATAACTGCTGAGTGTGACCTCATGTACGTTCAGCACCAGGCATGCCATTTTTAAGGGTGTCTCCCTCCCCAGAAGCCGTGCTCTTATGGTACGCCATAGGCCATCAGAGTGGTAACTGAGTGTTGCAAAGCATTGAACATTGGATATTTAATGTTCTCAGTGCAAAAGCTGGCATGGCGGTATCATTTACCAGCAAAGCTGAATCGTTAAAGAAAACATCATTTCACTTTGAAAATTAGGGTCACTTTCACATGCTGGATGCCACTGAACTACTTTCTGTGGCAAGCCTATCCCCTTATCACAGTGGTCTGTGGGAACAGACAGCCACCAGATGCATGTGACATTTTTACTTTACCTGTCTTCACAGCATCACAAGGGTAAGACATGGCCCTAAGGCTCACCAGTTGAAGCACATACAGGGAGGAATATGAAGGCAATAGTGTAATGATGAAAATGTAGATATAAAGCTGTGGAGACAAAATATACAGAAGAAATCCCCTAAACATCTGACAGCACCAGCAGTGCCTTCACCTTCTTGAAAGTAGTTGGATTGTTTCTTGAGATCACTCTGACTTTGTTTTTGTTTGTTTGTTTTCAATCCTAGAAATTCAGAGAGATTTACTGTGGGGTTAATCACTGCTCAACATGAATTAGACTAGCAGAATCTGACTGCTTGACAATATTTGAGAACCAAAACATGACTCTGTTAGAGTTCATGTACATTGTTGTTACTATCTAGTCTCCAGTTTACTAAATAATAAGCAGTTGTTTTTTTCTTCTCTAAGATCTGAATATTTATTGACAGATTGAACCTGTCTTGTTTGGTACTGGGTAAGGCAAGCAGTTACAGCTGAAATGAAGGTAGTGTGATGGGATCTACATGCTTTATTTAGCAAGTAAATTAAAGTATATTAATGCAAGACCTCTTTGTCAGAAACAAAACAGCCATTGAAAATTCAAAGTAAGGACTAGTAATAGTCCACATTATTTCTTTTATTCCCCATGGCATCAAAGTAATAATTGATAGTTAACACCATTTGAGTGACTCTTGTTTTAGAAGCTGGATGGTTAAAGCTACTTATTTTCAGACTTCCAAGCTTTTGTTTGCAGTTTTTAGAAATACAGCATTAGTGCTTTAGATTTTACATCAGCCCTGTGCCAATGAATTAAACTATATGAATAGCTCAATTCTTCCTTCCAGCAAAATGTGTACTTCACAGCAAGCACTTCTGTGTGCTTTTCTGAACCACTCCAGTTAACATAAGAAAATCAAGAAAAGGAACGATAGCCTGTAATGTTGGCAAACATTTTATACTTTAATTCTGAAATGTGCTTCTTTTGCCAGTAAGTTTAGTAAAATTCCATATTTGTTTTGAAACTACAGTGCCTTAAGAAAGCTGTAGTACTTGCTAGGGAGGTAATATTTATTAACCAGAAAATAGTAATTAGAAAAGAGATGAAGCACGGTCTGTTGCTTTAGAAATTAGACTTTGGATTGGCCAATTTTCAACTGTAAGGAGATAAAGAAGAATTTTATCCCATTTCTGCCTTCTAGTTGTTTTTTTTTTTCCCCAGTAGCACACTGATAAAACATTTCTTGTGAGGCTTCCGTTTTTCCAATAGACAGAGGAAATCTTAAGTTGCCTCTAGATATTTTCTTAGTTCTAATGAGTTAAGCCTGGTCCGGAAAGAATACACACAAAATGGAGAGGTACAATTTGGAAATGTGTTTTGCTGTTAATACAGGATGTTGTGAAATAGCAGATTGAAGCATTAGGAATGCAGTACTTCCGGAGGTTGTGACTGTACTTGCAGCAATTTGCATAGCATTTTCCGCAGGTCTTTATCAGTCTACTTTTGTTGCTATTTCATTTCCCATGATAAAGAAGTGGAAGACCCCCTTCTGGCAAAGAAAGTGATCTTTGCAGTTTAGGCTGCCCAAAGGAAGAGTTACTCTCCCTCATCCCACTATTCCATGCCCACTGCAAAGACTTTTAAGTTTAGACAGTTACTGGTTTTCTCTTCTTTGTGCTGTGATTTGACTATGGAAGAGGTGCACTTAATCTTACCCAAAAAGAGCAGATACTTAGAAGAATTTCTCTAGTGTTATAATACATTGTGTTTGCACTTTTAAAATACTACTTTATTATTACTTTTAGCCAAAAAGGCAAATATTAAAAGTACTCAGGAAATACCAGATAATTCATAAGGCATATGTGAAGGCTAGCTATGGTCCATGGGCAGCTTGTGGCGGTCTCGAGAGAGAGAGAGACCTGGCTCTTCACATGTGTCTGACTTTTCTTCTTCCTGCTATTGCTGGTAAAGGGTGTATGTCTGGAGCTGTGTTCTCCTCACTGCTCATAGCCTCCTTCAAACTGCCCAGTGTGGGGCAATTTAGGAGAGCTCTATAGCCACCTTAACTTGTCTGAGCCATAACATGGCTTTTACGGCCTTGCCTTCAAGGAGGTGAAGATGTTCAAAGTAGCTGATAGCTACTTGCCTTCGTCATCCCTGCAGTCAAAGTTATGCGTATCCTGTCTATTAATGTGTGGTCCTGAGTTTGAGAGCTCATCTGAAAGGCGGTTCTCTCACCTTGTGAAGGTTAAGGCTTTTTAGTTTGCTTGTTTGCTTGCTTGGGGTATACATTTGGTAAGTAACAGGAGTTTGCAAACTGTTTTACCCGTTCCTTGGACCACATTGTTAACACACCTTTCTCGGTCCTTGCACAATAAACTCTGTAGCTGGTGTTGTAGACTTTAATAAGCTGGTATCTATCACAGATCCTCAGAAGAAAGTTTTCAAAGGGTAAGTACTGTTTTGTTCTCTCCCCTTCCCCTCTCATTTTAAATACTATCTAATAAGGATTCATTCTAGACTATACCTTATCATTGTTTGTCTAGTATTTATTTAGGCATTAAGAGAGAGTTGCTGGCTTTCAGAAGAGTTTTTGTTCCAAGTTTCCGTTAAGTATTTTGTGTAAACAGGACGTGCGGGCTCTATTAACTAGATTGAAAGGGTTCATGATGAGAGAGTGTCTTTCCAAATTAGCATCCTCTAGAAAATGCTTTTAAAGACATCTGTGGTTTTTTATATTAGGCCACACAAACATTTTTTTCATCTTCATTTGCTTTTCAGGGAAGAAAAAATAAGAATATCTAGCTAATTTAGAAACATACTTTTCTAGATGCTCTTCACTTAAATTTTTTTTTTTCTGTATTATTTGGCCATCTGCCTCTCTCTGATTCCTCTTGGTAGGATAATTTCCATTTTCTTTCCACACAAAAGTTATCTTTGTAATCTTCAATGTAGGCAATACTGGTGGGGAGCTCTATCTGCCCTTATCACTCAAATCTCTCCTAAAGAAGGCTCTACCTTTTTAATGAAAAAACAATTTCTGTAGAGTTTTAAACCACATTTATAAATCATATAATCTCATACTGATTTAGCTTTGTGTCCTACAAAGAAGTGGGCACATGCATTTAAACGTCACACCTCTGAGTTCTGAAGTTCAGCAAATGCTGTCCTAACAGTTACTACCATTTAGAATCTAGACTTCCTCCATGAGAATTTTCCTGAAAGCTTTCCATTTTCTGGACAGGCAGATTTAAATGAAATTTATTGTTAAAGTGATAGATATGAGGACAGAATCTAAGCACATTTCAAAAGGGGCTGTGGAATCATAAGTTTATTGAATTACACGAGTGAAACAGAAGAGACAACTAGATATTGCTGTTACTGGGTCCTTTTGCTATGCCCCTGCTTTCTTCTGTTAGAGCACTGGCAGAAAGATGTATGACATTAAATTATTTATTAATAGCTTCTGAAATAATAAATGAAATTTTTGTTCTTTTTAGAATTCAGTATTCCTTCAGAAAAATGAAACATAAATTTATTTCTTTCAGCAGTGTTGTACAACTTATGCTCTTGCCTTATTGTATACTATCAAAATTACTAGCCTATTCAGTTCCTGAGATAAGCAGAACTGAAAGCTCAGTCAATGCATGTCAGAGCCCATATGATCATCTGCTAGATTTTTTTTTTTCCACTTGGCTTTCTTATACTACCTAACCTTCAGTGAACTCCCTTTAACATCTGCTTTCACAGAATTCTCCTTAATCCACCTTCATTGTCAGATTGTATTTTCTGTTTGATTTTTAGAAACATTGAAATAATGATTCTTCTGGGAATTTCATTAACTAGAGAAAATGACTGATGGTGGGAAGAGGGTTAAAGGGATATTAGGGTAATGCAGTCAGTGTGAATAGAAGTCTGGAATATTTTCATGTCTTCATAAGAATTTAGTATTTCTTCTTGAGTTACTTAGATCAGAGTCTCTCTTCAGTTTTGAATTACTTTTACTCAGGACCTTCAGGAATTGGGGGAGAACAAAAAAAAAAAGGGAGTTCCTCTGTCTCTCTTCTACAGCAATCAACTGAAAGATCCTGTAGTGTGCAATATATGTCATACACCTATTAATTTTGGCATAAAATGCCAAAACATTTCTGTGTGGATGGGAGTAACAGCTATATTTTCTAGCTAGTCAACCTGGAGACTATTCCTGAGACCAACTACACCTGTGTCATCAGTTTGTTGTGAACAGCATGTTAAGTAGTGTAGTACTGCTCCGTATATCTCAGGGTCATAATCTCTCTCAATCAGAAGTGGTGCAAGTTGCAAGCAAGAATATGTTTTTAAGGACACTGAATATAAAAAAAAAAAAAACACATCTCTACAATGCACACTGAAATGCTGTTACCTACCATGCACAGAATTTTCATTTCAAAGTTACATTAGAGAAAAGGAGGTCTTGATGTTTGGAAATAGAGAATATGCATTTCACTGCTGTTTGGAGAATAAAGATGTGTTTCTGTCCAACAAGAATAGGCAAGGGAATGATGAGGAACAAAGACCAAAAAAAAAAAATAAAAAAATATTGCTCCCTGGCCAAAATAAGAACTATTTTCTAGTTTCTAAGATAACACCAAGACAGATAATGTCTTCAGAGTCTGTTAACACATTTCTTTTCACAAGGTTAGGCACCTTCACTCATATTCAGACACACATTAAAAAAAGACCACTGTGAGTATGTTTTGCTTTATAAGTCATTTCCTACAGATTCAACTGGTGGAAACTGAATTACTCTCAGAAAATTCCTGAAAGAACAATATGTTAGAACCCATTCTTTCTTCATTTTTTATCTTTCAAATCCAGCTTAGAGACGTTAAAAGTGGGTAGCACCGAAGGGATGAAGTCTTGACCCTCTTTTAATGCCTGAGGCAAAACCCATTCCATAAACTTCTGCAGGAGGCAAGATTCCTTTTGTGTGTGTACCTGTAAATCCTGAGACACAAGTGCTCACCATAGTTTCAGTAACCCAGCAAATGGATAATGCTCCAGTAAAAACCTGCATTGTGTTCTGGCTGCAGTATCTATTGGCTAGTGAAGACTGTGCCATGTAGTTAGAAGAAGCTGAGACACAGCTTTTTCAAATATTTGCATATATCTTTTTCTGTTTGAACAGATAATGTCTTTTGCTGAATTTAGGGGAGGGAAGGCACTGAGGAATATGAGGTAATTGAATGTTCATGCAAGAGCAGAAGAAACTACTGCTCATCTGGTTTTGTCTACTAGAGGTTACTTAAAGTTTTAACCTTTGATTTGGTAAATTTTCAGCAGTTTTACTGCTAATGCATGTGTGCTAAAAGAAATCAGCAAAGAGAAAATTCAAATGTACATACTATTTTCACTGCATTTCCCTTTGAAACCCAGAAAATATATCTATTGGCTCATATTAGACTTGCTTTCTCTTAATTTTTGATACTTTGATATTTATCAGTGATGCTAGCACTGTAACAAAGGTGTTAAAAAGTAAAGATTGGGAAATGTTTAAGCACTTGAAGAAATGATGTGTACAATACAAAAACGACAAGATTTTAGAAAGACATGTCTCTTTGTAGCACTTAAGAATATGGAATTGTACATTCTTTTGTGCAAATGTGTTATATCCCCTCCCCCAGTTTCTCCTCTGAAAAACCCTAAACTGTATTGCAAATTATTATCCACTGGCGCAGGGCCTGGATCCCTTACAGGTTGGAAACCATTTTATATGTTGTAGATTCTTTTCAGTTTTAAAGCCCTGTGTTGGCTTGTGAACAATCATGACATAAACTTTTGAAACCTGACTCTAGCTCTATTCCCTGTTTTCTAAGGCTTATAAAGTCAGTAGCATCCGCCTATTCTGTTCTTGTGAGACACCATCTGGAGTACTGCATCCAGCTCTGGAGCCCCCAGCACAAAAAAGACATGGACCCATTAGAGCAGGTCCGGAGGAGGGCCATGAAGATGATCAGAGGGCTGGAACACCTTTCCTGTGAGGACAGGCTGAGAGAGTTGGGGTTGTTCAGCCTGGAGCCTGGAGGCTCCGGAGAGACCTTATTGTGGTCTTCCAGTATCTGAAGGGGGCCTACAAGAAAGCTGGGGAGGGACTTTTTACAAGGGCTTGTAGTGTTAGGCTGAGGAGTAATGGGTTCAAACTGGAAGGGGGTAGATTTAGATTAGATTTAAGGAAGAAATTCTTCACTACGAGGGTGACACTGGAGCAGGTTCCCCAGGGAAGCTGTGGATGCTCCATCACTGGATGTGTTCAAGGTCAGGTTGGGTGGGGCTTTGTGCAGCCTGGTCTAGTGGGGGTTGTCCCTGCCCATGGCAGGGGGGGTTGGAACTGCATGATCTTTAAAGTCCCCTCAAACCTAAACCATTCTATGACTCTATGATTCTATTGTTTCCAAAAGGGATATATTTGAACTGATATTTCTGATTAATGAGCTGACGTTATGGTTGTTTGTTTCTTACTGGGTTTACATTGCGTCCCTTAAATATGAGTAGATAATTTTAAGAATTAGGTTTTGCAATATGTGATAAAACATATTGCAATAAAGATATTTGAGCAATATATAATATTTTAATATCTCTCTCCCTATTTAAATTTGAAATTTAAATTAATATGTACATTTCCTTATCAATGAAAAATTACAGTGTTGCTTTACAATAGTGATGTCAAGATAGCCTAATGTTGGCTGGCATTAATTAGCCCCCGGTATCATAGCATTGATATCTGATTGTATCAAAACCAGGATTCACTCAGGACATTGCAGAATCTCACTGTGTATAGCATTATATGCACTTAATATTTATCTGTCTCACTAATGTGAGATAACTGATACTATGAGATAACAAGACTGACTTATTCAGCTGGATTCTACTCTAATTACTCTATAACTGTTCAAGTGTAAGCTGGTATATGCTGCACAAAGGCATTTCTGAGCTCATACTCTCTTGTAATTGTGTAGATGACGGGTACGTGTTTAAGAAAGGGTGGAAGGTAATAAATTCACTTAATAATAAGACAGGTAGGCTTTTATGTTTGGTGTTGTAATTCAAGGTTTTAGGTGTTCTGAGAGAAAATCTAGGAGACTGTGGTTAACAAAACCTCGCTACTGTGCTGAGACTGTGATCCTTACAAGAGGTTAAGAGCAAACTTAATGTGATGTGTAAATGTGATACTTTTCTACAGCAGTTTTCCCTGCAGTGTGCTGGAAACTGTTCATGAGTTAATTATTGCAGAAGCCATGTCAGGTAGAGAGGTACTGTGAATTCTGCTCTATATGGTGTGCCAAGGACAGGAAAAGTGGTTTTGAAAGAACTGAAATGGGAACCAAGGCTTTATAACTCTCGGACCATAGAAAGCTGTGATTCGGCATCTTTGCAGGCCTACTTAAGAATTTTGATTTTTAAAAAAATTTTTTTTAAAAGATTCTGGCTTTGGGAAAGGAGAGGATTGGAGCACCTTTGGAAGATTACTGCTGTATACAGTTTAAAGTGAACATAACTAAATGTATTCATCTATTTCTTTGTGGTCAAGGGAATTCTGGTTAATGAAAGTTTTCTATGAACACTTTAGTATATCAAGAAATAATTGGTAAGAGGACACTCACCAAAGAATAGGGCTGCCACTACAGTTCTGCATTGATTCTTCTTACCCACATTACCCTTGAAGGCTGTTCTCTAAATTGTTTCTGCTCTACAATCTATTTTCTTGAAAGAAATTAGGCCCATTAAAGGCCCATAAATGAAGTAGTATATGGCTTTCTGTAAGAGCTGAGCACAAAAGTGGGCTACTGAATGCAGTGCCCTAGCACCCTGACAGAGGCAGGTACTGTACTGCACGAGCTCTTTCCTGAAGTTGTCTAGGGCAGCAGTTAAAATGGTAGTTCTTGGTAGAGACCTGCAGTTCCCATTATTTGGAGTTGTGGTGTTTAAGTTGTTAGAAAAGCTGGCCATTAATGTTTAGGCTTACGGAGGAGCGCAGCAAAAAGGTGGAACAAAATGTGTGCACAGCCACATTTTTTGTTTATGCTATCTTTTGAGTAATTACCATATAATTAATTTTTTTCTTGTTTGAGGGGGACCAACTCCTGTAACCTTAAAATTTTGAATAGGAAATAGTCCAAATTTTTATCACTTTCAGTAGCTTTTATAAGGTTTAATTGGGTGAGCTGATCACAGCCTAGAAGATAAGGTACATTTAATCAATAGTGAAGGCCAAAGTGAAATCTAAAAGAAAGAATTTATGAAAAAGAAACATTACAATTAGATGTGAGTGACAGAAGATGACAAGGCCATTCATTTTTTCTGCATTTCAGACAATCTTCTCAGTAGACCATCAGTTGTCATTGCATACACCATACTGTGCTTTTAAGTGATGGTTATTGTATGAATAACCAGGTCAGTCAGTTGTTTAAATAAAGTTGAGAGAAAAATGCCACAGAAAAATGAGAGAGAGGAACAGCTATATTCTTTACACATCGTATTTTCTTTATAATTCATATTACTTTTCAAAATATTGGAGACAGCTCATGAAAATCTTTTCCTTCTTAGGTCATCATTGTTTCTTTATTCCTTTATGAAGATTCATAATAGCTTTTTGTTGTTTATCTTCAGCAATATATTGTGATTCCAAGAAGAGATGATAACAATAGGAGGAAGAGAATGAATAACAGGAGAGACAGACTATTGGAAACAAAGATACTGTGTTTGTCTTATTGTCCCCATTTCTAACTGTGGGACAGATACAGAAAAAGTGTAGACAATATTCTTGCCACTTAACTTCACAAAGTTTGGTGTCTGAATCCATATTTAAATTGCCAGATATCTCAGTTATTACATGTCAGTGGCTGAAAACCCCTAACTGAACCACTAATTCAAAATTTCTCTGTTCCCTGCAAATTTTACCAGAATTAGTAGGAGGTGCAGTGATGCACCTCCTTGTAGACTTGTACGACTCATTAGGCAACCAACTTTGAGATCTTCAGCCAATCTTTTTTCAGTTTGCCATCTCTGTACAACATAGTCTTTTCACATACAGAATTTTGCATCCCAGAAGAGTGGTGCTGGTTCAGATTCACAGATTCAGATCAGGTTCAGATTAGCTTAAAGAAACTAGACCAGATGATCATTTTTCCTCCAGCCTGCACCAACCAGTCTGGGTTTGCATGTTGCATTGCACAGTGATACTTAAATACTCTAGCAGGGGACAGACAAATCATAAATTCAGGAATAATTTATTTTCTTTATTTTATTGGTTACTTTTATGTGAAGTGTGGAAAGCAAAGAGTCTGATTAGCAATCACCACTATAGGTGTTAGGGCCCAAGAACAACCAAATGATCAGTTCATGCCTAACTTTATTAAAGAAAACAGTTTCATGGACTTTTTATGTGTTTATTCTTAATTATGTGCTTAATTATATACTTCTAAGCATAAATCCATGACAAAGCCAAGACTGAAATATACAACACCCTGCAGGATCTTCCTTAAAAAACCCTAAACATTTAAGTCATCTAAGGTGAACCAGAAGTTTTGTTTTTACCTTGATATTGCACATGAACTACAGTATAGATACAATGTTGTGAACATAGCATCATTGTGAACAACATAGGTGGAGAAACAGCAAAAGGGGGAAGGCTATGTGACCTTGGAGAACTTCTAACCTCCTGAATACCAGACTATTTTTCACTTTAAAGGTGTAACTGTTTTATGTCTCTAAAAATATATGATTGGCATATAGTCTGGACTCCCTTGAGATCTTCTAACATTTGTCTAGTTCTAATTGTTTTGTTTTAGTGTTTATTAAATATTATATGAAATTATATAAAATATGATATTAACTTTAATCCTAGCTAAATTTAAATGAAGCACAAGTTTTTAGGATTTTTTTTGTCAGACACTGTGAAAATAAAAAATAACAATGAAGAGAAGACCCTTCTTCACTTTTTTTTTTTTGTTGTTTGGAAATTAAGGAAAAGATAGTTTGCCAAGATTACATGTGTCATTTTCAGCTGTAATATTCAATGAGATGGAGCCAAAGAACATACACAGTTGGAGGGATGCTGTAGATGTAGAGTGTGCTGGAAAACGTAAATCCTGAAACATAAGAAGTCCTAATGTTTTGTGCAGACCTCTTCCTTTGTTCTCATCTCTCTGACTGCATTCCTGGTTTGTATTTCACTGGTCTTTTTGTTTCTGTGCTATCTTTTGAACCATTTGTCATTGGCCATCTCTGGTTTTTTTGCAGTTGCTTAAATGCTGTCTTGCAGATTGCTTGCAGCTGATCCTGTACATTGAATGAATTTTCATGTGATAAAAGACCTCACCCTTTCCCTTCTGTGGCAGATACTTGTGCCCTTAAAATTTCTGTTGGAAGAACCTCATTGGTCTGAACCCAACTGAATTAGCATCCTGACTTTTTCCCATCCCAGCATTGTTGCGGAACATCACTTTCTTGCGTCCTCCCCGAAAAACCATTGTGCACAGGAAATAGGCAATTGATCCTCATTTCCTTCCTTCAGTTCAAGCTGTTTAAGGGAACTTATGAGTCAGCATCTCGTTTAGTTGTACATCATCATCTACATACTCATCTCTAGCCCTTTGTGTTTTAATTATCATTTCCCTCCGGCATTTGCTGATTGCATGTCTCTGCAGGATCTCACCCAGAGGCTGTAAACCTAGGGAACGGTAACTGGCATTGTAATGTCCTGGCTTGTCCAGTTTGCTTCATACCCTACCAGTACATTTCTCTGTTTTCTGCCACTTTTTGTATCAGCAGCTGTGTCATCTTCCTGGGTGACCCATGCTAAAAGGAACATGTTTAATGTATTCTGCCTATGTAAGGACTTCTCTTTTGAAATCCATCAGAAACTTAAATCAAGAGCATGTTACACAGCCTGGATAAAAGGGGGAAACTTAACATGCTCCTTGATTTCTCCACTTTTGCAGCACTGCCAGTACCTCAGTGAAAAGGCTCTTTGGCTTGTATTGCCACTGCCAGCGAGTGTTGCCTTCCCATGGTGGGAGCACATTGCACTCTTAACACCCTTCTGTGACATTATTTTAGACTGACTCAGGGGGACAGATGTCTCCTACTAAATCATCAATACAAATGTCTCAAGCATCTGCATTTTCCTTTGGGACTTAGAATTTCAGTGTTCAACAGGCCTGATCCTGTTTAAAATGGTGAATACTTCCTTTTATCTGCTTAGCAAGCAGATCCCAAAAGGCAAACTTACAGTCCATTCACCCTTATTTTGAAGGCCCTGGGATAAAGACTGATACACTCAGTCAGCCCCAAGATATTAATCCTTGTCCTGTTTGAGTTACTGCAGGCTAATTCTTCCGGTACTACCTCAGAAGTGGTATTCACCAGACTTTTATTATGACTTCGTTTGATGATATTTAGTGTATTCCTGGCAACTTTGCTTTCCTCCTATGACTCTTAGCTTTCTACACCTTTTTATAGGGCCACCACTCACTCCATTTAGGTTTAAAGTTCAAAAGCAACATGTTTGGCAGCTGTTTCCTTTTTCTCTGATACCTTTCTCATTACAATAAAGACTGGCTCCTGAAATAAGTTTTTCTCCATGTAACACCTTAGTGAGGCTCTGCAATAATTCTGTTAGCTGTGTGTCGTGTCCCAGCCCCCATTTCCACACTCCTCCTGGAGTCTTAACATTTTCCACTTTTTTCCAGAGGAAATTACTTACGTTCTTTTGTTGCTTTTCTCCATATTACCTTTATATGTCTATAAGCCTATATTAAACTGTTTCTTCTCATGCGAATCCAAGATGGACAAGAGTTGTTACCTCTTGTCTTCTGGATATTTGCTTTCACAACTCATGAAGACTTAACACTAGTTTCAACAGGAGGGTATTTGGTAACAGATAGTGGAAATCCCTGTCATTCTTCTAGCTCGTTGAGCAGCGCCTATCTTTTATTGGTTGTTCTCTTGCCGTTCCAGTTGGTCAAGTAATGTTCATTCAAGCCAGCTAAGGATCTGCACTCTCATATACAAGAATGAAATCACAGGTTCTGTAGAACTCCATTTAGGAGGAGGCATGGGATCCTATCTACTGGCCAGCAGAGGTTGCTCAGAGCACACTAGTCGAGTGTTCTGCACTCTGCAGCTCTTTATTTCTTAGCAAGTCCAGAGTTTTTTAATCTGTAGGATTTGCTCCAGTATCCTCATTCTTCCCTCACGCCAGGTATTTGCTCTGATGCCTCCCCTCTTTAGAACAATGACTGAGTCAGTGAGAGAAGCAGGAGACAGGGGATTGTCCTAGGAACCTGTCTCTGAGGTAGATGAGATTGCAGCCTTTGCTGCATTTGGAAATTGCAAAGCTCTCCTTGTATTCATTTCCCATCATTGTGGACTATATATATCCACATACATGCCCACAGATGGAAAAAAAATAAAGTTCCCTACAATCTAGGAGGAAAGAAAGAAATAGATCATTATTGTTTTCCCTCTTTAAATACCCCTGAGGTCATAAAAGTGCTGATGAAGGCATCAGTGTGGTGTTGAGTTTGGAAAGGAATACAGAAAGTTAAGAAATATTTTGGAAAGTTCCAAAGGAAGCCATGCTTCAGGTCTGGATTGAGACCCAAATGTCTTCAAATTTCGTTCATAATAAGGTCTTTACGTGGGCTGCTGTAATGGTCTTGATTATATTTGTCCCATATTGGCATGTCTGGATCTTTAGGTGATCCAGAGTTTGCTATATGACACTGTAGATTTTCCCTCTTTGTACTACCTTATGCAGGAATTGGTGAAGCCTACTGCTGCACTGTTTTTGTGGTTCTGTATTTGTGCGTGGTTCAGTTTTGCCTGAAAGACCATTTACTTAGAGAATGCTGATTGTTAAGGCTGCATCACATCCATATGATTTCAGATCAACTTCCATAAGAGGAGGGAGAGACTTCTGGATCTAGGTGAATTTGTTTTATATATTCTAACTGCAAATTCTCATCTCTCTAGTCACTTCAAAATTAAAATAAATACCATGTTATGGTAAGAGGAGGGGGAGAGGTAAGGGTACAGACAATGTTTTCCCTGGATTGAGGGTGGGAAATGTTACTGGTTTCATCAAGCATCCTCATTTCCTTACCCACCCTTAGGTCAGAAGTGATGTTTCACTTCCTCTGGGAGTAGGAAAGTCCAGAGAAAAAGCAGCGTAGTTTTAATTCCCCATGAGGTGATGGGGTTTGAGGAAACTAAGTAGCTCAAGTTTGATCCTTTGCAATGGCTTTAGGAAGGGTGACTGTTGCACTCTTCTAATGCTGCAATTCTTCAGAGTAGTGTCCCTTCTAAAGTGTGGTCTTAATGTGTAGTAATGCCTGAATGTCAAGCAAATGTGCAGCATGAATTTTTCCTTTGGAACTCTCATGTATTTGGCCTTGAGATAGAATTTAGTCCTTAGAAAATCCATAACTTTTTTTCTGTTTAATCAGAATTGTTTAATTAAAGGACAAATAGAATTTCTCAGAGTTGCATCTGTGGTGTGGTGACATTGTAAAAGCATGAAAAACCCTGATACAGTTTCAGTATTACTGAGACATTAGCAACAGACTGTTTTGTCTTTGTGGTTTGGAATTGGAATTTATCCAGTTATTGCCGGAAGGCTACATTTAATTTGTACTGTGTTTGCATAAATAGCTTATTTGTAAAAATCACATTTTACGTGAACAATTCTAAATAATGCATTTATCATAGGGAGAAAAAATGATCTATTGTTCTCTTTAAATAAAATGGTACTGCCCTTCCAAAGTATCCAATTGACAAAAACATGAAAAATCACAAGCATACTTATATGTTGCTTATCTCATCCCCAGAATCAACTCTCATATGCTCATATCCTCTGGGCTTGTAAAATTCAAAAGATTCTTTGAATTACTCTCTTAATTATGATGTTGGCATTATAATTACTTTCTAAATAAGATTCTTTAACAATGACGTACTTGTTATCAAAGCAGTTCCATTTCTTTGCCTGGTATGAATAGCTGCATGCTCTGAATGGGGCAGCAGCAGTTGTCGTGGGAGCCTGACTCTCGCTGAAGGAGGAATTGATAGCTCACAGAAAGTTGTTTAGAGCACTATACAAAATCTCTTCTACCCCCACCTCCGCCATGCAGGCAAATGAAGATTAGGGAAAATACAGGTCCTCTACCTATAAGGACTCAAACAGCAGTAGGCAATTTCCTCTCCAGTTTGCATCGTATTCATGCACTGGAGGGAAAAAATGTTTGGGTTTTTTTGGCCCTTAAACCCCCCTTTGCAATTTTTCACATTCTGTGCACTTTGAGATGAGATGTAGAATAGTAAAGAGAGATGTGACTGGAGAATACTTTTAATCATACTATAGTTTATCTTTTATTCTTTTTAAAGTTGTGGTTAATCAAGAGTAATACAGTATTTTTAAGTTCTGCTTGAAGGATTCTCTGTCTCTGTAGTAAGTGTGAAACCAACACAGAAGTGTAATAACTGCTGCTATCTCCAGCTGGAAATTGTATCATTTCTTAGGAAGAATGCATGTTTTGCCATTTTTTGTCAGATATGGTTGCTAGATATATATTTGAGTCTGTGTGGCTCAACTCTCTGCCATTAGATCTCGGAAGAACATTCTCCATTTCTTTGACACTACCACACGTAGTACATCAAAACTGAGTCCAGCAAGGGTCCTGAGAATATTGCATATTAAGTATTGATAGATCATATTGTTCCCTGGCACGTGTACCTTTCCTTTATCATTTTTCAGTGCTGCTTTCTTTTCTCTTCTCTCCCTTTACTCAGTATACTTTCAGTATGTACAGGTTATTCTTTTTTAATTTCTATTGTTCTCCTTTTTCTTTTCCTGTTAACAATTATTTCCTCCCCTCCCCTTCTTTTCTCTTTGATCCACAGGTTTTGCAGTGCATGTTGGTCTCCCTTCATTCAGAACTTGACATTCAAAGGTACTTGATGAAAATTGAATCCTCTCAGAGAGTTAGTACTGTACTTTCTATTTTCTGCACTCTGCTGTGGATTGAGTTAATTACCCTTTAATTATGTGTCTTACTTCACAACTAGCATTCTCAAATAAATATGGATCTGCATGCTTTTTCCCTCTGTATTTCACAGCAGTGAAGTGTTATTCATATTGATTAATTGCATATGGGAGTGTGATGCATGTGCATCCTTTGATAATTTTTTAATTTTGACTTTTCATGTAATGGCATGATAGACATGAAGTCACTCTTGCTTTGAAATCCACCAAAATTCAGTGGGAGGTCCTAGATAAATAAGTGATCCCTATCAGCTGTCCCAATTCCAACTTTATTTATTTATTTATACATAGTTGGAGTATTTATACGTATTTGAAGCTGCCTTAAGGGGCAAAAGTCTTTCTGCAAGTTAAGGACAGCTCTGTGGGCACAGGAGTAAAGATTTTTGTATTTGGCATGCAAAAAACCTTAGTTCTGCAACTTGCAAAATGATCTTGTATGTACACTGTGCACCTGTGAGATCACCTGTATCTCACCTTTCTTTCTCTTGAGCTCCTCTTCCACTTCTGTGTGGCTAGTAATGCCATGTACAGTGGATGTATACAACAGTTACATTTTTGCCCACCCAGGCAGTGCCTTTTAGATACCTACGTGATAGGTGCCTCTGCATGGTTTCTGCTGCAGTCACAAGCGTGGTCATACAAGCACCAAGATAACACGTGCTGCAAGCCAGGAATGAGGCCTTGGAGCTGCAGAGTGTGCAGCGGCTTATTGGCACTTGATTTGTCACTTACCAAGTTGTTTTGTTTCCACTTACACGTTTTAAGTAGGCCAATAAACATGCCGAACACAGGGAAGGGTGGGAGAGTCAGAGGTGTGGAGAACAGTAAGGCTTCTCCCTCCTTTGCCAAGGAGATGGCCTCGAGGGAGGGAAAAAGAAGTGAATGGGCATGGTGAAAAGCTTCTGCTTCTCTCTTCCACAGTATCTCTCTTGCAGCAGCCCCTCTCTCTCCCCAGGTGCCAGAACAACAAGCTCTGATAAGCACTTCATCACAAGTTTACTTCCATGAGTAGAGGCTAAAAATAAGTCCCCAACATTGGCATGGATGTGCTGCTGCCAGGAGCAGCTCTGCCTCCTGCTTACTTTTCCTGGGCATTCCTTCTTGCTGGCGGCTGGCAGCACCCACACAGCTGGCCCACACAGATGGCAGCTTACACCCTGCCCCGAAGACCTCGCTCCCACTCACCAGCCTTCATGTGGATGGCTCTTTTTTTGTTTATTTTTAAAATAGCATGTTAATTAAGAAGTCCTTCTTGGCTTGTAGAAACAGAGAAAAACAGGTTTTTCCAGGACCTCTGCATCGTGTTCCATTGCTTTGGGAAAGAGACACCACAAAAACAGACCCTCCTCCTCTTTTCCTTAGGGACGTGTGTGGGAGAACAGGGATGGGTAGATAATTTTCTTGAATCAGAAAACACCATCCCCTAGGTACTTTCAAGCATCTGGTATATATTCTTTCTCCCCACCCCCTTAGTTTTTGCATGTGGTTTTAAGCATGTAAAGATCTTTCCCCTTTAATCAGCATAATGACAGTTTTTGTTTAAATCATCCTTTTAATCTTCAGAGTTCTCATGACAGTTTTGGGGATTGTGTAGGTAGGAGTTACCTCACCCGCTGCTGATGAAATGCAGCCATCTCCTGGATGGAACAAGGAGTCATGCTGGCTCGTGAATACTTCACAGTAGGATTTTTAGGAGAGAAAAGAGAAATAGCTTCCAACTGAAACTACCATAAGATTTTAATTAAGACAAATGCTGATGTCCAGGCTGGAATTTATGGATAACTTATTTAAACAGAGTAATAATAAACTGAAGCTATGATGCAAGAGTATGACAGAGACTGCAAAAGAATAAATTTTGCTGTAAGCAAAATTGATGAAGCCATAGAAGCGTTTGTGGGGGAAAATAGTGAGATGATCAGATAAATACTTTGTGTCACAAAGCATTAGAATAAAGAAGAGAGTTACATAACTTTATTTTAAAATGAAAGATTTCTTTCATTCAGTGTGATTTTTGCTTATTATCAATGGGTGACTATTAGTTTTGTCTGTAGTTTTACTTCAATTTCTACCCTAAAATCTCAGGCTGGCATTTGTAGAAAGAGAAAAACTTGGATTTGGACAGAAACATACTGGGAAATATTTTTACACTTTAACATGGATGGCTTGGCTGTGTCTGATATTTCATGTATTCCAAAGAGATGCCACAGCATGTTGCATATTTCAGTCTGGACTTGTCTGAACCAATTAAGCTGCTCTTAGATGGGCTGCTGAATTCCTCAGGGCAACATTTTCAAATGCAAGTTCCTCCAATTAAACATCTGAATAGGAGGTCTGGCATCGTTAAGTGCTGAGCACCTAGAGCTTTTATTGCTTCTAATGAATATCTTTACTGTAAACACACAGCTTTCCTGAAAAACGGGCTTAAATTTATCTACGCGCTTACAGTTAGAAACCAGTTTGCAAACGTTGCTTCATGTCAGTCATTCATAACAGAGTTTCATGAAGAACTTTTGCTGCTAAGGATCACACTGCTGAAGACCGAGCCATGGTCCTGTGAAGGGTGAGAAGGAGTCTGCAGCCTGTGGATGTCCTGCTCAGTGATTCACAGCACTTAGGATTAAAAGAAATGGGGTTTGGTGGCTTGCCACAGCAGGGAGCATGCAGCTGGCCACCAACAGGAGCTAGCAAGGCTCCTAGGAAAATGTGCAGATTTTTAGGATGAGTCGAATATCATTCCAACCTAAAAATACAGCAGATAAATTCTGACATGTCATTAGACGTGTTGTTTTCCACTAGGTTTAAGAAACCGGGGTCAGCATTAGTGAATACAAAAAGTAGTGATAAAGATCCTGTCATAAGCAGAGAGGAGTTTTGCCTTTAGGTAAATTCCTAGAATAAAATAAAATAACCACTTGACGTGGCATCCTGACCCTGCCATAGTGATGGGCTCTTGTAATGTGTGGCTGTGGCTGAGCATTACCAGGTTTCAATGCAGCACCTTCCCATGACAGCTGGTTCCACTAGCCACAGTATCTTCCCCTGCTTCTATAATTCTCGTCCACACTAGGAGGGAAGGGAGCACTGTACTTGGGAAAGTTCTTCTGGGTCTGTTTCCTCCCTTCCTCAGAGCATGAAAAGATCTGCACCGGGGCTGCACTTCAGGTTCACGTACACTGAATTCATTGTTTTGCTTGATTACGGCACTGCCGGCAGCCTGGAGAGGGCTCTGCAGTTTGTGCTCTACTTGCATTACTCCTGTGATGAATATGGTGAGCTCAGGCCTTCCTGAGGACTGCTGACAGCAGGAGGAGGCCAGTAGCATCACAGACAAAGGGGAGTTCAGGCAACGTCCAATGCAGAACATGCCTCCAAGTCAAGGAGGCTGCAGGCAAGTGGGATGCCATGGTTCAGTGCTAGGGATGGTGGGCAACCATGGCTCAGGCACTGTGTCTCTCCTTATCAAGGAGGAAAGGCTTCAAGGCTGTTCGTACCATAGAAATTGATATTGCCACCAAAGTGAGAGTGCTTGTGAGGACCAGCTTTGTCATCAATTCAACAGAATACAGTGAAATGCTTGTGTTTGAAATACAGAAGTAAAAGCCAGAGACATCCGCTAGCCCATGAGCAGGCATCAAGGAATAGTATAAATAACTCATATGGTCTGCATGGTGTCGAGTGGGCAGTTGCCCTCCTGTTCTCTTCAGCTTTTGAGAGCCTAGATGCTGACATGCACCTGCTTCTGGCGTGGTACCATTTCCAACTGATGGTGTCTGAAAGGAAGATGCCATAGATTTTTGCATCTCATAATGGTGAAATAACACACAGAGAAAAATGAGCTTGTCATGAAAGATGGTTTTGTGTTGCATTCAGCTGCTGAATCATCTCCCTGCCCCCGGTTCCCCCAGTGAGAGACAGTTTCCAAATGTATCCATTGCACAGATGTAATACAAACTTTAGCTTATACAGACATGTATAAGCATTTAACTTTTCTGAGAAAGTGCTATGGAAAACATTGTTACAATAAATGCTTAAAAATAAGAACATGTGGGTAGTATTCACTTTCTCTCTAACAGCAATAATGTCACTAATGGCATGTCCAGACAAGTAAAATCCTGTAGTTGTGAAAATACGGGACCCCAAAGACTCTGTATGTTTGGAAAAAGCAGATCCTTTCTTTAGAAAACTGTAATTTGGATCTGACACAAATGCAGGGAAGAAATATTATTGTTGCAGTAGTAACGTTGGTTACTTGAAGGTTTTAATTTTACTTTGGTTTACTTGAAGGTCAAAAAAAGCAGGTTTCCATTTTTCTTCTAATATGAAATGTCAGAAAGACTCTCAAGTGTTGGGGTTTTTTTGCCTCTGCCAAGTGTGTTCTTCGGAGCACATGATGGCAAAGAGTTATTTTTCTAGTGCTGTATTATTTTTATACATCTTTGTTTACCATTTGTACAGCTAGTGCTGGCAACTTTGAAGATGTGTATGGTAAGATTCTTCTGAAGAGATATGTTTCAGCCAAGATAAAGGATAAGGAAGTTCCTGGAGACAGGAAATAAAAAGTGTGAATTGATCAAGAGGTGAAATGAAATCCTTCTTTGGGTCATGGAATTTTTTTATTAGCTCTTTTTTGTCTATGAAAATGTGTGAAACAAATTTGCAGGAGAGATTTTTAAAAAGGAAAAGAAGGAAAAAAGGTTTCCATTATATAGATTAGTATGGCAAATGACTGGAAATGAGCATAGAAGGATGTTATGAAGAGCAGAGCCATAAAACTAGGTAGAACAGAAGGTGAGAGGATTAGTGTGGGGTGAACATTAGCAGAGCAATAGAGGCAGAAGCATACATGTAACTTGAAGAATACCTGTGGTGTCCTATGACTGCTCATTACATTGGCATCTCTGCAGTATTCACTTCTCCTTATTCATTTACCTTCTAATTTCACTCCTAATTATTTGAAATTTTATTGCATTCAGAGAACTTTGCACTTTTTTGTATTTTTTTTTCCTGAATCAGTGAAAGAACTAAAGCAGATATATTAAAAGTATATACTTGGACTAACAGTCATGAGGCATGATTAACGACAGTTTCAATTCTTGATCAAATCACAAGAGTAGCTGGAAGACACTGGATCTTCTGTAACTGCTACTTCCATGTATTATGTTTAAGTATATACCCTGCAAAGGTTACAAGGTTCTACATCCTTGTAAATAAAATAATACATCCTAAATAAAATAGTAATCTCAAAGCATATGTAATTAAGGTAAAGTTTTCACCAGAAATATTCATCCTTATTTTGGCCTTTCTTTTCTGCTGAGCTTCTTAGCCAGAACTAGCACAAGTAAGATCTTTCATCAGAGAAGTCCTCAAGGATGTTCAGCTGGCTGAAAAATCAGGCCGTTTGCACAAATAAACATGCAGTGACATGTCTCCTAACATATAGCTGGGAGGAGAAGACCATGGCTGGCTGAGGAAATTGTAACCTAACTAGTATTGGCACAGGGGAAAAGAGAGAGATCCGCTGCTTTGTTCTGAGCTTTCTAGTTTCTGGCCTTTATTCCAGAGGCGTGGCTTGTAAAGTGCTGGTGTTTTCTTGGGTTTGTGCCTGTGTGGAGTATCTGTTTACAGATATTTTAATTTTGTGTAGTGCTACTCCTTAGTGGGTATGTCTTGAGTTTTCTTCTCTGTTAGGTATTATGGTTTTTGCCCTTTGCTAGCAGACATATTAAAAAGGCAGCCACCCAGGCACAGTGATGTCCCGTTCATTGTTTTCACTGCATTTGTGCAATATACAGCTACAGAGCTATCTTGACTCTTGTAGCAGCAGTCTACGCTGCGACTCTAGTTGGCTTCTGATGGGTCCTGAAATCTGGGCTATATGGTGAATACTTATTTTTTAAATGCTTATACTGCATGCTAGTTCCTGAAAAGTACCTAAAGGGACACTTCTTGAGATAGTATTTTAAGCTTTTTAATATTTTTTAAATGTTAATGAACGTTCTGTGGAAAAAGTATATATGGTAAGTATTTCTGTCGTACTTATCTTATTTGATGTTGGAATCAACATGCTGAATAATTATTATAAAGGTTGGATAGTGCTGAAGGTTTCTGTTGTGCTTTCTTCAGCTATCTTTACAAGTCCTTGTAGGTTGTGACTCCATAAATACTGCTTGTTCTCTCTACTTCATGGGCTGGTTTTCCTGAGAAGTGCTGCCCAGGAATCCACTTGATTATTGAGTAGCATCAAGCCTAGTGCTTATTGCCAATAAAAAAAATGCTTTCCTATGCAATATGCACTCTTATCTCTCAATTACTTAAATAGCAACTGTTGTTGCCGTGTTTGAGGATTTTTAATAACCTGTTTAAAATTCAGAATTACTCCTGAAATGCAATGTTTACACAAGTTGAGCATGACAAATAGCTTGAAGCCTTTCATAAACAGCATGTGTATATATGATGGATCTCATTAATAACTTGCATTGGTTTTACATTTGTATTACTCCACTTACTAGAGTGGAATTACTATGGATTTGCACTGGTGTATGCTAAGAGGAGGATTGGGCTTAATGTCTGAGCAGAATGTGTGATGGGCCTCTGCCTTGCATTGAAAGGCACCTCTTGGGCCTGCGGTATTTGGGGTGAGGAATGAGGGCTGCCAAAAAGGGTCTTTTGTAGTGTGGTGGCTTGACCTTGGCTGAATGCCAGGTGCCCACCAAATCGCTCTATCACTTCCCTCCTCAGCAGGACAGCAGGGGGAGAAAATAAGATGGAAGAAAACTTATGGGTCAGGATAAAGGCCCTTTAATAAAGCAAAAACAAAGGCTGTGCATGGAAACAAAGGAAAACAAAATATTTATTCTCTGCTTCCCATGAATGGGCAATGTCCAGCCACTTCCTGGGAAGTAGCAGTTGTTCCAGTAGACAAACATCATAGTAACAAATGCCTCCCTCCTCATTTTTCTTAGCTTTTATTACTGAGCAGACATCATATTGTATGGAATATCCCTGGGGTCAGTTTGGGTCAGCTGTCCTGGCTATGTCCCCTTCAGGATCTTGTCCACCCTCAGCCTACTGGCGATGGGGGGAAATTTTGGAGAGACAGCCTTTATGCTGTGCAAGCACTGCCCAGCAGTAGCCAAAGCACTGGTGAGTTACCAACACCCTTCTAGCTACCACTGCAAAGCACAGCACTATGAGCTCTGTTATGGAGAAAATTAGCTCCATCTCAGCCAGACCCAATGCAGTTAGTCAGAGTAATGATGTCATTTTCATCCAGGGGGATTTGAGATGCTGTATGTTAGGCCTTGAAGAATTGCCCCGGGGACAAGCAAAGAAACACAGCATTGCTGAGGTTGGCTTCATCTGCGTGTTGACAAGACGCACTGGGCAACTAAAGCTGTGTCTGTTGCTTCTGGTAATGAAGTATCCCCTTACTTTTTAAATATGCACCTATTCTTATGTGTCGATAAACCATATAGATGCAACTGCAAGTCTCAAATGACATCTGGGGATTCAAAGGAGAGACAAACAAAAATAAGCAAAAGCAAAGCAAAATAAGTTTGATTCATGTTATCAGACCATTTTTTTTCTTAAAGAAACAAAAGCAATCCACTTCTCAACAAACTCTGAAGTTAAACACCTTTTGCAGGTTGATTTTGTTTCTTTTTTTTTTGCACCTTTTATTTTTAGGTATTGTTTTCTAGAAAGTGAGAGTTATGTGCCTTCTAGCTCCCTATTAGTGGATACATACAATTAAGTTATTAATCAGTAGAAGGAACTACAAAGCTGTACTGGCTTGGCTTGCTAGTACTTCTGTACTATGCTTGTGTAAATAAAATACTTAAACATGGTGGTTCCCAAGGCATTTTGGAAAGTTGAATGAAGAAGTACTGACTAATCAAATTCTTTCTATGTGTTTGCAGGTCACTTGTCACCTCTAAACGTTTTCAGGCGCAAGTCCCTGTATTTACAACCTGCAGACTAGTGCTGACCATGTCAGAGGCACTTCAAAGCATACTTTAGTTTGCTGAGAACAGATGTTGTTAGCTTTAAGTCCTGCAAAAATTCAGTGCTCTTGAAAAATTTCACTGCGGGACATTGGATAATACCTAATGTTTTAATATTAGCCTTTTAAAAGTGAACAGTTCTGTAGGATTTAGCTTTCTTGTGAGGTATTTCTAATTTATTGTAGTTTGTGAGCAACAGCACAACTTGGCAACAGCAGGCCTCTATAGCTAGCTAATGAAAATCTAATAAAAGTTAAAGTTCTTCATACATTCAACGTCACATAGGGAATATTATGTAAAGCATGCTATTGCTGAAACAAGCACCCCTCATTTTACTTGAAAAACCACTGAAAGACCCAGATGTCAGTAAGATAAGTCATCTTGGTTTTCCAGAAAGAAGCAAAATCTTTTCTGGATCTTGACAGCATCTTCAAACCTAGAGTTGAATTTATTTTAATACAGGAGGTTTTTAATGTACTGGCATCTGACCTTAAATGATAGAGAAGAGGAAAGTGTGTATGTTTTATGACATCTTGTGCCTGGTGCTGATTATAGGCCTCTATAAAGTTCATGTTTACATATTGGTTTTGGGACAGAGTAAGCTTGCTTTGCTTTGAGTTTCTGCTTGTACAGTGTCTGTTCCAGTTTGTTGTGATATAGAGTTTGCTTGAGAGACTGGAAAATTATTCTTCCAAAGTAATAGTAGCGTGTGTGGTTGAGGGAGTTTCGCTAAACTGTCTGAGTGTGCTTCTTAAAGCACTCCTCCTTGTAGAAAGCACTTACAATGTCACTTACAGTTAGCAAAAGAATGTTCAGGATGTTTTATCTCCTATTGAGTGTGTTTTTATTAGGCAGATCTTACAATGAAGAGTCAGTAGAAGTGCATAAATGAAACCATTTGTCTCCTCTCCTGAGAGTCAACTTTTTCCAGATACTGTGTTTAAAATTTAACTAGTATGATTGCACAGTAAAAATTATAGTTAATTTGGTCTGTTAAGGCATTTCTCATTTATGCTGATGCAACAACAACAACAAAATTTGTGATGGATGGCTATTTTGGCTTTGCTATGTGACCTGTAGCTTTCATAAGATGGCACAGCAGAATATACTGAGATTGATAGCTTACAACTGTATCACAGTATTTCATTTTAGAGGATTTTTCTTACTAGACTTGTCAACTTAAGCGTGTGCACATACCTATGGTATAGTGGTTGTTTGAGCATCAAGGAATGGCATTACCATACATCTCCTTAGCGCATGTCTTATCCTCAGGGCCTTGTTAGCAACAAAATTTGCAATGTGGATGTACAATCATAAAAACCGTAGCAGAATACCCAAGGACACTGTTTTCCTAAATAACCTACACAGAAGTGACCTTCAGCATACCAGTATTTGAAGAAATTTGGACTTCTTCCCTCTTCTCTTTGTTGTTTTATCCCCCATAATCTGGTTTCAGTAGATGAATAATGAAATACTCTGTTTTGCAGACAAGAAGCCCAAAGCCGTGCCAGAGCCTGCAGCCCAATTTAAGTGACCAGACAGAACACCTCTCTGAAGCGTCTGCTGATTCCTTAGAGGCCATGTCCGAGGGTGATTCTCCAACTCCCTTTTCGAGGGGCAGCCGCACGCGGGCAAGTCTTCCCGTGGTGCGATCAGCAAACCAAACGAAGGAAAGGTCACTGGGTAAGACCCTGTTTCAGCCCTTCTCCTCTCTACTCTTAGCCTTTGTTTTCCATTTGTGCATTCAAGACAGTTTGGGATTAAAGAAGTAAAGACTTTGGTAGCACGTGATTTTTAATGTCAGGTTGTTCTTTGGAAATTAGGTCAGTATGGGATACAGGGTAACTTTGGGGAACGGTGAAATTATTTTCGTAAGATCTGAAAGTGTGCTGGGAACATGGTAGACAAAGAGAAAGATGCAGACCCTGATGTGAAATACTGACTAATGGTTAGAACCCAATATTGCAAATACTTTTTGCCACACCTGCACACTATGTGGCAGTGAACTTAATACAAGATTGCACCCTTATTTTTCAGACAGGAGACACAGGCTTTTTCACTTTATCATCTCTTCAAAGCCAGCTCTAGTTGTAAGAAACCTACAGGTATTATTGCCTGACAGATCCAGCTCTCTGTGAAAATGTTTGGTATTTGCCTGGAAAGCTAACACCATGCAGAGGATTTGAATGGATGTGCTGACGGAGATGCCCTTTACTTCAGGGCAGTGCCCTTCCATCTGCACGGTGACATGGGTGATGTGTCAGCGCAGGTGGACAGCTCTGCTTCCTGCGTTCTTCCCATATCTCAGGGTTGGATTAAACCCAGCTGGGAAATAGAGCTCCTTTTATGATGGTGGATTTTGTCTGTGAGACTGCTCTCAGCTGATGGATGGCACAAATGAAGGCTGTTTTTTTGAGGAAAGACACCAGAGGGCAGTTGAACTGCTGTGAGAAGGTGGCGTAACTCACATGCAGATTGCTGAGGAAGGCAGATTTTTGCTCAGAGGTAATAAACTGAAACGCTGCTTTCCTGTAGACTCATCTCCCAACATACAGGCTGACATAAACTAAAGGCTGGCCTGTAAATCATACCAAGCCTGTAAACTTGTCACAGTGGTTTACTCATTCCTCAACAATCTATGACAGTTTATGTCAAGAGTATTATGATATCTGACAAACACAACAAATGAGAAGAAAACAGGGCTGGAAGGGGTGCCTGCAACCCCCAGAGCTGGCATGTGCAGAGCAGTGAGTCTGGGGATGAGGACCTGATCCCTGCCCATGTCAGCTCACAGAGCAGCACTGCTGCTCTCCCAAAGCCCATTTGACCACCAATATGACAGTCAGGCTCTTTGGGGAGAAATTGTGATGACTCCAACCTGGACAAGACTGCTTGGTTTAGAGGTATTTTTAAGAGCAAGTGTGTAGCGCATGTATGTTTACATGCAGAGGATTCATCTCTGCTAGTGTGTCACTTCTGGCTAGGGCATCCTCAGACTGGCTTGCATCACTCTGAGATTTTCTGGAAAACATATATTTGCTTCAGTGTGATGTCAAGTGGGTTGGGCCTTTGCCGGAGTAGGTCCAGAGGAGAGCAACGAGACTGGTGAAGGGGCTGGAGGGAAAGTCTTATGAGGAGAGGCTGAGGGAGCTGGGGTTGTTCAACCTGGAGAAGAGGAGACTCAGGGGAGACCTTATCACTCTCTACAACCACCTGAAAGGAAGTTGTAGTCAGATGGGGGTTGGGCTCTTCTCCCAGGCAGCTAGTGACAGGATGAGAGGGCATGGCCTGAAGCTGTGCCAGGGGAGGTTTAGGTTGGATATTAGGAAGCACTTCCTCACGGAAAGTGATTAGACACTGGAATGGACTGCCCAGGGAGGTGGTGGAGTCCCCAACCCTGGAGGTGTTTAAGGAAAGATTGGACGTGGCACTCAGTGACATGGTCTAGCTGATGTCATGGTGTTGGGTCATAGACTGGACTTGATGATCTTGGAGGTCTATTCCAGCCTCAACAATTCTGTGATTCTGTGTGACTTGCAGTCCAGCCTCACCACATGGGTTTCTGCTGGCATTCAGTGATTATTCCAGGCCATGCAGGGTATCTCAGCTCTGAACTTCTGTTTCAGGTGTGAGCTGAGAATTGATAAACAGGTTTTGGGAAGCTTTTTGTTGTCATCAAAGAGGGTGACCTCCTGTGCACCACTGCTTTGTGCTCAGCCCAAAAGCTGAGCTAGAAGAACAGCTTTCTCACTGTCAGTGTGTACATCTGAAAAGAATACAACAGCTCTGTTTCCAGAAAAGAATTAGGTGCTCATCACTACAAATAAATTTGGTAACAGGAACATAGGAAGGGCTGAACTAGATTAGACCAAGAGTCTTCCTCATCTTGTATGTTGTCTCCAAGAGGAACTGCCAAGAGGCAGCTAGTCTAAGGCAAGAGTAAGAACAACGTAAGTATGTGTATGTATGACACTTTCAAAAGTACTCTCCCAGTCCCAAGTCATCTTCAGCTTAGGGGTTTCCTGGCTATGGTTTTTTCCTGTATAACAAACCCTAAGAGATGTCTCTTCTAGGTATTTATTCAGTCTCCCATTGAACCCATGTAAATTTTTCTCATCTGCAACAGTACAGCTGTGACTTTGGCAGCAAGTTTCTGTTGGTTTGCTGCCCAAGCAACACTTTTCTCTTGCTTTGTTTTCTATTTGCTTATCTGCTGTAAGTTATGCTCCTTTTCCTTGTGTTGGAAGTGACAGTAAACATTAGATCACTGTCTGCTCCCCTAGGCCATATCTGATTTTGTAGGCCTGTCATTTCCCTCAGGTCATCTCTTTTCCAGTCTGAGAAGTGCTGGTGTAATCACTTGTTCCTCATCCAGAAACCATCCAGGACATTTGATTATCATTGTTGCCCTTCTTTGTACTTTTTCCAGTTAGACAGCATCTTGGCTGAGATGAGAGGACCAGAAACTCACTGTGAAGTAGTCCACTCTTAAACCCTTTTTTGCATCTGTTGCGTATACTGAAATGTGTTGTCCAGGTCCTAATGGAGGATGGTCACATGAGGATGATCCATTTTATTTAATGACCAGGATTTCAGACCCTGCAAGGTACCCTGTCTCAGCCAGCGTTTAATAATCTAAAGACAAGACGCTGGCTTATCCCAGCATGAACAGGCAAAATGCAGGGGAGGGGAAAGAGGGAAGCAATGTAATATCAAGCATTTCAGCTGAGAGTTTTCAGATTTGAAACTGAATCAAAATAAGTCTTTTCTCTCCTATATTGCAGAAGTCACAGCTATGTGTGTGTCTAAAGGGATCATCATACTAGCCAAATAGGAGGTAATATATTCTCACCACCCCACAATCTGTCGTTTTCAAGTTGTTTCAGGAACTATTAATAGCAAATAGTTTGTTTTAAAAGATAGTCTCAAATAACTCAGGCTTAGATTATTATTCTTCAGTGCATTTCTTTTACAATAATGTCTTTTTTGGTCTTTTCTGCCAGTGTGCTCTAACACATGAGCACTGTTCTGAAATTTTACTTTTGAGACTGTGGCCCTGTTAGGGTTGTTTTTACTTCCAGCAGTACAAGGGGAGTGTTTATTTTTAAAAAACAGAAAACTGTTTATGACTTCGATTTTAAGCATTATGAAAATATTTCTGTTTACATGATTTTAAACAATCTATATTGTTTAATTGTATAATCACCTCCCTTTCCATCTCCATTAATTTTAAAATTTAATCTAATTTAAATACAGATTATATTTTGATCCTCAGCCAATATAATTTCAGTGAGGAAAATGACCAAGTTTTGTGAATTTTTATTAATTTTACATTTAATCTCTCAATGCCATTGTTTTAAAACTTGGTGCTTTCTTTTTGAAATTCTAATTATTGTTCAGGTTCTATTCTACTAATTACATACAAGCCAGTTTGTTTTTTAAATTGTGGTCTGAATTAACATGGAACCTGAGAAGGAATAGCAGTAACGCATTTTGGCTACCTCAACATCATTGTTTTGTCAGTCAGGACTAATCTAATAGGAAATGGTATTCTGACTAATCTAATAGGACATGGTATTCATGTGGAGTCGACCCAGAAAATAGTATTCCAGTTGTGAGCCCGTTTAAAACTTCAGCCACAGCTTTCAAAATGAAGGTGTTTCTTGGTTAAGAGGTCCATCAGAAATCAGCAGTTGTCTCATCAATCTGCAGCCTGGAGACAAAGCGATATATTAAAATAAATTAATTCACTGTGCAAGAGAAAATTAAATGTATCTTAAAATACCTATTTGAAAGCTGGAAGTTTTTCCAGTGCAATAACTGTGGGAAAAAAATTATCTAGCAAAACTGTCAGAGTGAGAATCAGCTGAAATCTGGAAAGTACTCAAAAGCTTTCAACAAACTTCGCTTGCAATTTGCCTGGAGGAAGCAGAACCTGACAAGCGCGCAGCAACGTTACACCAGCAGCCAACCTGTGCCTGCGCTGCAGCTCGCTGCTGTTGCTGCTCCAGTACCTCTGCAACAAAATGAAGACTGACAGATATTTTCACTTGTAGTCACTCACGTGGCACATCTGTACAAATGATGGGCCTGATCCCTTTTGTAAGAGCAGGCGCTGGCATCCTCTGCAGTGACTGAGATGGGTCACAGCCCCGGAGGGCAGGGAGTGATTACAGCCTCTGACTGCAGTAGCAGCCATAGATGTTCCCACAGGACTCAGCTGTACGTGCAGGGTTGGACTGAGGAAGAATATGGTGCAAGGAGGGATTTCTATAAATGCACAAGGATTTGGGTTTGAGAAGTCACTGAGGAGGATGGAGCTTTGTGGCTCGAGGGTTGCAAGCAACTTCTGTGGGTGTTCCACCCAGGGTACCCAGCCACTCCAGTCCAGACGAATAAGGAGCAGAGGATGACTGGGCTCCTTGCTGATAAACCTATGCCTAAAATTAGGTGGCATAGAAAGGCCTCTGCAGAAATGTCTGATCCTGCCACCATTTGCATTTTATTTGCCATTGAAGAGATTACTTACTGGAGTGAAATTACACAAACACTTAAGAATTGGCTTGGGGAGGGACTTAAACAATATGGAATTTTCTGAATATTATTTGCTAGCTTCCCAACCCCAAGTTTTAGCAGGTACAAATTTTAGTGTCTGATTAATTAGTTTGCTGCCGCCTTCTATGGAAATGCTGTTACTGATTATAATAGTAACACCTGGATTTCTTGTAGCATTTCTTTCAGGTGTTTCTCAAAGCCTGTTAAAAAGAAAGTCAGGGTCACAGTTACAATTTTACACCTAGGAAAACTGCAGAGGGAGGGATAGCAACTTGGTTGCTATCACCCAGCAGTAAGAACAGCTCTCTGTGCTCATGTATTCAATGTATTGTAAGACTTACACAGAAAAATAAAAAGGCTAAAGGTAGACTTATATTGGTGGTAATTAATTGTTATTTACTATTTATGAGCTAGAAATTAAAATAGGCTTGTTAAATCAGGCAGAAGATGTGTGAACAGCCATAAACTTTTTAAGAGAAGCCTGTGATTTTTTAGCAGTGGCACTGCCCTCAGATTCCCTAGGGCATGATTCAAGCCTAATGAAGTCAGCAGGATCTTCAGTTTAATTCATGGGAGAGGAACTCCTTGGGAACTGCATTTCAGCTTATGGCTGAGTACAGCTTTAATGTACTCAGTCATCTTAAAGAGATTTTCCCTATCTTGTGTTTTTTACAACATGTAAAAAGGTCATGTAAATATTTGCTGTCATGTTCAGATACATTGATAGGGGCTGGCAGGTCTATATGAAAAACATCCTGAGACAACTAGTTCCAATTATTGAATTGAAACATAGACTCTAGGAAATTATAATATTCTAAGCTAACAGCAGTTTTCCTGTCCAGCTTTTCTAGACTTTATCTTCTTTCACATTTCTTCAGATTATATAGCTGAAATTTTTGGACTTGGAAAGAAAATAACCTACACCTCTTACCTGAAATATTTTACATCAAAAGAGCAAAAGAAGGTAAACAATCATATCGACATATCATAGTGCTGAGAGTTAGTTTTTTCTGTTTCATTTATCGTCCCTACATAGAATGATAGAATCATATGGGGTTGGAAGGGACCTCTGGAGATCATCGAGTCCAACCCCCATGATCTGTAAAAGACAGCTATATGGAAGAGTGAAATATGGGCCTTCCCAGGCTAGTACTCATGCACTTAATTGTTGTCTACGTAGCAGATTCTTCCTCCTTTAAGAGAATGTTCTGTGTGTACCCAAAAAAAAATACTTCCAAGAAGCAAAAGCTTAATTAGTACATAATGTGTCAACAGAAGCACATTCTGTCAGCCACTAAAAAGCTGATAAGCAGTATATTTTAGGTGCTCTGTTGCACTGGAGCTGAATTTGACTCCTTTGCAACAGGCTGTATCAGCATGGATCCAGTGGGTTCATTGCAGAGCTACTGGAGTAGGAGATGTGCAGTGTGCTAAACAAAACCATTAGCTATGCTAGTCTGTATCTGTCACTGCTATATCTATTAAATGTTTTTTGAATGCAATTTTTATTTGCTTGCTAAAGGACCTCAACTAAAAATGGGGCCTCACTGTACTGGCTAATATACATAATGAGAAATTACTTCTATTGCAGGACCTTAAAATTTATTCATTAAACATTTATTCATTGGAAAAGACCTTACCAGAATGAAAAAAGCTGGAGATAAAGGAAGAGGTAATTAGAGTCCAAACTGATAAACTGAATAAAGTTATGTCAAGGGGGCAGTGGCTTTTCTCTTTACCCCAAATTATGCCAGAAGGTGCAATGTCCTCATCCTGCTCTAGTACCACTTCTTATTCTGATTAAACAGCAGTAATCATAGAATCGTTTTGGTTGGAAAAGACCTTTAAGACCATCAAGTCTAGCCATGCCCTGACCCTACCATTAACCCAACCAAACCCACCACTATACCATGTCCCTAAGCACCTCATCCAAGACATGCGCAGCTAGTTTCTCAAGGAGAATGCTGTGGGAACCAGTATAAAAGGCTTTACTAAAGTCCAAGTAGACAACATCAACAGCCTTTCCCTCATCCACTAAGCAGGTCACTTTGTCGTGGGAGGAGATCAGGTTAGTCAAGCAGGACTTGCTTTTCATGAACCCATGCTAACTGGGCCTGAACCCTTGGCTGTCCTGTATTTGTCTCATGATGGCACTCAAGATGATCTGCTCCATAATGCAATTCATGCTTTCAGCATTTGGTGTCTGCCGGAAGAGGGATGTGACAGCTGGAATAGCTTGTACAGGCCAAACTACCCTTCAGAGGAAAGGTAGGAGGTCAGATGGAGCTATCCCGTGGGTTGTATCTGGCACAAGAGTTATCACTTGTGACCGATTTGATCTAAGTTTTGCGTTAGGTAAAATTTGTAAGTCTCCTTTTGTAAGTCACACAAACAAGACTCTTCCATTTGCACAAGGACACGCAAAGAAAAAGTTGTATTGCAGTTTCATGCATTTCAAGAAGTATAAGATTTTGGCCGAGCAGAGAAGCATAGTAGTGGCCTGTCCCTCAGCAATTTATTTAGGATTTGCTGCCAGTGCTGACAGCAAGTCTCTGAATGAGGACAGTTCTTGGATTTAGTCATTGTTCCCAATACTGTATATATATTTAGTTGGTGTTTTTAATGCATAGCTGCTAAGCTGGGCCTGAATTCAGGTTTCTGTTCTGAAAGGGAAATACTGTCAGCTCTGTGGAATCACATAAGACTGTCTCTTTGTTTTGTTCTCATTCTCTCTCTATCTCTCTTTTGCATTTTTGGCTATAAAGCAGCCTGATTTAAACAGGATACGAGATAATCACTGCATCAGAGTCTTCTTGATCGCCTGCTGATTAGGGTACTCTCTTTGGACAAAAGGGGCAATGGTTTGAGGAACTCTCAAGATGGGAGCCGTTCTGGATAAGTTTTTAAGTACTCAACTGTTTTGTAAAAGGCATTTGGTACCATTGCTCCTACCCAATTACCTTCTGTGATGAACAGACTCTCTGTGGCTTTGAGGGTAGAGGATGTTGTTTATCTGGGCTTTAACGTGGCTCTTCACATGCCTCTCATAGCCTCCTTGTAGCCACACACAGGGGAGATATGGGTGGCCTTTAAGGTGAGTAGGGCTTAATGCTAGTCTAACTGGCAGCTGTTTTTCAGTGATCTTCCTCAGAGATGAACTCTGGGGTCGGTACTTTTTAACATCAACTGGCTGTTGGGATGGAATAAACCATCAGCAGGGCCAAGTCTGGAACTAAGTTTGCGAGAGCTTTTACTGTGCTGAAGGGTCAGCTGGCCACTCAGTGGGATCCCAGTGAGCCAGAGGAATGGGCTAGCAGGAATTTAGCGATGCTTCACAGAGGCAGATACAGTCTTTCAGCAGAGATAGAATAGCTCTGTGTGACAACACAGGCAGGGACAGACTGGCTTGGGAGCAGCTTTGCAGAAAGGACTTAGGGTGAGACAGCAAGGTGACCTATGTGTTAGCAGTGTGTCCTTGCAGCAGTGAAAATTGCACAGTTTGCTATAGGAAAAATTTAGCCAGCAGTTTGAGGGTAGTGATTATCATCCTCTTCTCAGTATTTGGGAGTTTGCACATGGAATATTGTGTCCAGTTCTGTCTCCCCAGCAAAAAAAGTGATAATGACAAACTGGAGCGAGCCTAGCAAATGGACTCTTGGCATTCTCTTTAACCATGCTAACTAAGGTCATGGGTCCAAGATCCTGCATACTGTAGGCCTTAACGACTTAACAAAATGTCAAGCTCCTTGTTAGAGCCCACATAGGTAGATTTCTGGCGTGATGCTGTAACCAGCTGTGCTCTCACATGCTGATGGATCAACCCCTAAACTTGTTACTGACAGCAGTGAACTCTTTAGAAGTGAAATAACTTCAGAAGTATTGACCAGAATTCCTACAGTAAATACAGAAAATTTGGTAGATGGAGCAGAACTACAAAGTCGTGTGTGGCCTATGTGACTTTAATGCTCCATGGCTATGGAGTATTAAAATGGTCACATTCTACCCTTGAATGCATCACTTCTACATGGTTTAGTACTAAAAAACAGGGTTTATAAAAACAGTCGTCACTCAAGCAATGTGCATTTGATACAGCTGATTTATACAGGAAGCAAATACAATTGGGTAGGAGCTCTCTCTCTCTTTGTGTTTATTCAAGAGGAAGAACATGTATTCTAAGAAATTTAATTGATGGTTTCTTGTCTTTCTTGTTATTGCCCATTTTAAAAGTTACTAACAAAAATGCACCTATGTAAAATACTTGCTTACAGTAGCCATAAATGCTTAACATGTCTATGTAGTCTTTGGCAGACACATCCTTTGAAATTGTACTATTCAGTGTAGTACCTTTGGCGGGGAGCTGGCTGGCCTTAGCTTACCGGCTTCTTCAGAGGTTAGGGACTCAGCTTCTGGTGGGCAAAAGCAGCACAGCTGCAAGAGCCTGTGTAGGCATGCCCTGTGCCTGCTTGTGTGTAGTTCTCCAATTTTACTACCCTAAATTGGTGAATGTGAACTGGAGTAAAAGCATCATGGCAGAGCCTATGGACCACCTGAAAAAATAGATCTGGTACACGTGAAATTTCTAGTTCATCTCCCTGAGTTGTTCAGTTTTTGTTTTATATTTTCTCGTTAAGTATCATAAGATTTTTGTGTTCTTCCAAGTGTACTGGCATTGTTTTGTTGTTTACGGATATAAAAATTTTGCTGGTCAGTTGGGCTGTTCTGGCAAGATAAAGGGTATAGATGCAATTATTGTCCAGAAGTCGTCCTGGCAGAACAGTGTTTTTCACCTGGGGAACGGGTTGACTGGAAATGTTACCTCAGGTTCCCTAGATGACAGAATTAACTGTCTACATTTAATGGACTTGCTGACATAGGTATATGGACAAAGCTGTCTTTTGGCAATAGGCTACTTCACAGGTTTTGTCAGCAGTCAGGCAGGACAGATACCAGTTTTTCTTTAGGTAAAAAAGTTGTCCATTTTCATTTTGTTTTTTTCTTTTTCTTAGCCAGCTAAATGTATCCATTTATAGAAAAGTGCTGGTATTTGAGTGACAGTTAAAAATATTTATTTCTCGTAACACTTTGGTAGGAATTTTATGTGACTACTGAATTTTCCAAGTGTTTTTTAGTTAGGTAACAAATCTTTTGCAGAGATACAAGCCACTGAAGACAACCAAGTATATCTGTAGACATTTTCTGAATGTGGAGGACAGAATATCAGCAGGGAATAGCTAATGAAAGCTAGTATGAGAGCTTCAGGCTAGAAATACCACAAGGATCATGGCAATGACCTCAGACTAGTTGAAAATGTGTATGGTGAAATAGAAAAGTCAGGTCTTGAGGGTGTGGAAAGTAAGAACTGCATATTGAGGAATTTCTTCTACACTGCAAGGGTTGTTACTGTAATAAACTTGTGTCTGCATAACTTTTGCAGAATTTGGTGATAAGGACACCAATTATGTGTTATGTCTGTTTATCTGATAGCAGGCGGGGGGGCAGAGAACAATCTGGGCCTATGCCACCCTTTTACCATCTTATATATTACCATGTTGTCAAATAAAAAGCAAAGAAGAATTGAAAGGATCTTGGCATTTTTGTAAAAAAAAGAATTGTAAACTGGATTTTGAGGAATTGCTTGACAGTTTTTATTGTGATCCTCTCTGAATTGTCCCGGAAGTGTCCCAAAAAATAATTATCATGAAATCTTTAAAGGTTATCCTTATTTTTTAAAACTAATGCAAGTCTCAACTAGTTATTCAATATAAATATGAGGAAGAAACAAGGGTGCATTTTCTCACTTTTGCTTGTTTATATTGCTGCTGACTGCAGCGTGAGGGAAAGTGCAGACAGAGCCAGTGACTCAATGAACATATGATGGAAGATCAAGCTAAAACAGCATGCAAAGGCAAAGATCGTCCATCATCTCAAAAAATATGGTTAACTGATGGCTAGGTAAAGAGTGAAACAAATCTAATGACAACTTTACCAACTTCTAACTCAACATTGTATTATTTAATTTACTTTACAAAACATAGTTCACCTTGATTTCTGACAGTTCTCACTGCTTTTCCTCCATGTACTTCATATTTCTTCACCTTAAGATAATACTTTCTTCGCTAGTTTATCTAATTTTCTTTTCCTTATATATCCTGTACACTAATTCCTAGTATACTTTTTTGATGTTATTATTCACCCAACAAGGTCTGAAGGCATCCCATCTGTATTTTTTTTTGTGTTAGTTATACATAGCTTTGCACCTTTGATTTAAAGAAATTTCAGAGCTCCCAATGCGTCCAGATTTTGATTGCTGTAGTCCAACAAGCTTTACTTTAAATTTTCAAATTGGACACAAAATTTCTAGAGGATACATAGAGAGACTGAGTCAGAAGAGAGTAGCAGTGCCTTGTTCATGCCAGTGATTTCTGGTTCTGTAGGAAAGTGTCAATGTTCCAGCATCCAAGCATCCAACATCATCCAAATACAGATAATATAATCAGTTATACTTCTCTTCAGATGGGAGCCCATGGATTAAGGTGTTGCCAAATTTCAGTAAGATTTTTCAGTGCAGAAATTTGCAAGATGTCTTGCTTACACAGTGTCCTGTAGCTTCATAGGAAAGAAACTCATGAACTCCAGTTTAAGCTTCAGATGTATTTTATTTCATAACACTGAGGAGCCTCCATTTTCTCTTCTCCATTGAGAAGAGAATTTTGAGAGGATTATGTGGGTGCCAGTTGTGGTGGGTTAACCCACCACACCAGTATTTTTCAGTTTAAAATTCATTGTGTGAGAAACTGAACTGGTATTTGTAAGGTTCACAGAAGATGACTCAGTCATATTTGTTAACTTTTTGTTGATATATCAGGTATTTAATTTTTCTTTGCTGTTGTGTGCTTCATGTTTTTCTCTCTTAAATAATCAGTTTGTAAGGATAATTCCTGATCTGTAAATAAAAGTGAGTTGTGATTAAAGTTCTTCTAAGCATCTAAGCTGCTCGGCACTGGTTAGCTATATAACCACAATAACATGGTGCTTAGTCTGGGTTAGGTCATCACCATGTATTAGATGGAGATACTGAGAGATGTGACCCGGGTGCTGTTGTGCTGCCTGCATAACATTGGCTTTTGCCATAAGGAGTAAGCTTTTACCAGTTTTAACTGAGGAGTTATGATCTTACCTGCATGGGTGCAGTGCTGAGCTGTTTTAGTTATGCAGCTCCTTGCTCTAAAGCCAGCTTAGACCCCATGAGTTAAGGTATGGTTCACTGTTACGCTGTGTGGGCATGTCCTCAGCTGCCAAGTGAGTTTTACAGCCCAGTGGCAGTATCTGAGCTAAGCACCTTGCCATGCATCTGCTACATCTGCGTGAGCTGCAGCCACAGCATGGACATTTCTTAAAGTCACTAGTTGTTGGAATAAGGGTGCAGGATGACTGATCGAGGCACCATCTAAACCAAGTGCTGATGGGTTTAGCTTGTGCAGGAGGCACTGCCTACATAAATCAGGTTAATATTGCATCTTTCATTGCACTGTGTTGCATTGTTTTCTCATCCCTGAGACAAAGGATAAAGTATTTTGCAAGTACTTCTGTCACTGATCCTTGGTGAAGGGAGAGCAGAAAAACTTGTTTTTGAAAGAGGGCTGTATGCAGGGAAGGAAAGGGTCATCATGTGGTGTGTCCACATGATCATCATCAGATCTGGGTTTTATGCTTGTAAACCTTTCTTTGAACATGTCCTTTCACCCATTGGGTGTTTAATTTCCCCTACTATAAAACATATTTTTCTGTCGACAGGAATGTTGTGAAGCAATTTGTAAAGAGGTTTAAGTTTCTAAGGCCTGGCTTACACATAAATGTTTTTTGCTATGGCCTGTGTTTAGTTCCATGGCCTGTTGCCCATACAGTGAAGAACAATCAGAAATTCCAGAAGTATTTCTGAAGCTAAGTTATACCAGCATGACAAAGGGGAAGGCTTAGCATCGCAGTTTGCCTTGTAGCTGTAGGAAAGCCCAGCACTGGCATTACCTAGTAGAATCATAGAATGCCAGGTTGGAAGGGACCTCAAGGATCATCTAGTCCAACCTAGTAGCACCTAGAAGTGGTAGCCACAGTGTTTGACTCGCACTTTCAAAACAATTGCATGGTCTAGTTTCCTCGTTCACACTAATCTTCGTACTTGCCTTTCTGAAGTAGCAGAGCATTTCTCAGTCCTGTTTGTTTAGTGGTTTATAAAACCTGGCACAATCTTCATGTTTCAGGTAAATCTGTTTTAATGGAAGCATAAGTGCAGGAGGGATAGTGTGCCCTAACAAAAGCTGTGTCTGCGTTATATTCTGTTTCTTCTTGCCTTAATTCTCCATGGGAGTAATTTCTTAGCTGAAGGTAAGACAAACCTCAGAGCTCCAGCAGCTTCCATGAAGTTGGGCCTGCGAGTATTGCTGGTGTTTGGAGTTTCAACGAGGCAATGTGTGGGAGAAAAATAACGTCAATTACTTAAAATAGTGGACTTTGAGTCCCTTTATTCTGTCATGCTGAAATGGGGTTTTTAGAAGTGAGCAGTTAGTTTTATCAAATAGGAAATGCCCTAAAGCATTGCTGCATCATGACATGGATCAGACAGCTCAAGAGAAACAGCAGTGGTTTTTTTAAAGGGCATGTGATTTAAGGGAGAGTAAGGAAGAAATAATTTATTATGCTTTTGAAAATGTCTCTTTCGCCTACACTGAGATTGTGCCCAAAACATTTCTCAGAGTTGTATGTTAAAGCTGTCTATTTTAAGGCATGATCATTTTGGATAGCATGCATATTTGCTTATGAAAATCCAATACCCAAAGACGGCTGTAATTTTGTTTTGGATCAATATTTTGTGGGAGTATTGGAGGACGGGCAGAGTCCAGAGACAGTTCTAAAATGATTTACAGTTGCATGTAAGGAAGATTTTTCAACTCTAACATTCCTTTTGTGTTAATAGTTTCAGTAGCTCAATGTTCAGCCTGGTTTTAGGGGCCTGAAATGCAAAACTAGCATTTTCTGCATTCTACACTCAGTTTTAAACTGGGTAGAAAAGAAAGCCACACACAACTGCAAAGCTGAAATGCAAAGTCTGTTTTTTTAGCCAAAAATTCGTTTTTTGCCATTTAATCCAAGAAAGTTTCAAATGCCAAAATATAGAACGTTCCTTATATTCTTCCTAAGAACTGAAAACTATCATCAAAAATGAATGTATTTGTGCACATCTTGGAACAGTGAAATAAATGCAATCATTAAAAACGTGTGTACTTAATTTTTTTTACAAATATAGTTAGTTTCTGAATTTTAAAGAATGTTTAGCTGCGTAGAATATTCGAATGAGCACTAAAAAGTCACTTTTACCTAGAATAACGTAATGAATGATGTATCCAATTAAAAGTAGTTGAATAACTCATTAAATATTAGTATTAAAAATAAAATTCTTAGGAAAATTTTCCTCAGTCTTTGAAAGAAAACTAGTTGCTTTTCAGTCAAAAACATTTTTTCCAGCCAGAGGAAAATGGAAGTTTGTAGTAGAATTCATAAAGGATCTGATTGCAATCTAAATGAAAGAAAGATTATCAGTTCTTCATAATAGTAGAAAAATGATGTTAACAGCTCCATTTTTTAAAAGAAGCCCAATATTAAGTAATAGTTAGGTAGTGTTGAGTATTCTGTTTAGTATTCATAAAAATTAACATCTTCCTTTCCTAAGTGCAAGCACTATTGTCTACCCACTGATTGTAGGAACATCTGACTATGTATGTGTTCCTTCCTCTATAGCAATTATGGCCAACATAGGGACAAAAATACTAAAGACTAAGGGAAAAGTGCACTCAGCTTAAATTAAAATGCCTTAACTTCTTGTCATTAAATGCCTTTGTATTCTAGGACCTTAGCTTTTCCCATTGCTTTTGCAATGGGAATGCTTGTATCTCAGCACCATAAACTGCCCATCCCATTGCTGATGACTTTCAAGTGAGAGTCACTGTGTTACCATCTAGATTTTGTGATTTGCGGAGATTTGATGATGACTGATGGTAGCTGCATTGAGGACCTTGTGTTCTCAACCCTCCTGATTGTATTGGCCATAGGAGAACAACATATAGTGCATCTGCACTGCAGTTACTGTGGTGAATTAAGTTTGTGTAAAATATTCTGCGTAGTTTTAGCCTACCTGAGTTGGTTATTGGTAGACGCAAAGGCATGAATGTGCTCTGACCCCAAAGTCTCCCTGAAAATGTAATAATGACTTTAGCAGTTAGTTCAGCCTGAAAGCTATCCTTCTACCATTGTATCACTGGCAACATCCAAACTGGGCAGTGTAAAACTGCCTTGACTGTATATCTACACAAGCTGCAGTGAATTCAGTGAAGATGTTTCTGTAATCGCTAATTTTTGAGCATATCTCATACTTTTTTCCAAACATGGTTTTTATTCCAAACACTTTCTAATGGCTCAATAGCTTTTGGGCCATTTACAAAGCATTTAGCTGTGGCAGTGCCTTTCAGACAGCTGGTGGAAATACAAAATTCAGTAGTGTTTTTACTGTCTTTTCTACATTTTTTTTCCTCTATCTCATTCTGGGCTGCTAAATGTCTGCAATGTAGATGCACCAATATATCTGTGGAGCCAATGAGCTGGAAAGCAGCTTGGCAGAAAAGGATCTGAGGAATTTGATTTACACCAAGCTGAACACAAGCCAGCAATGTGCTGGCTCATCTTCTGTGGCAACAAAGGCCAATGGTATCCTGGGCTGCATTACACAAAATACTGCGAGCAGGTCAAGGGACATGATCCTTCCTCTCTACTCAGCGCTGGTAAGGCCACACCTGAAGCGTTGTGTCCAATTCTGGGCTCCTCTGTATAAGAGAGATGTGGACATACTGAAGAGAGTCCAATGAAGGGCCACAAGGATTATTAACTTGAAGCATCTGTGCTATGAGGAAAGGCTGAGAGAGCTGTTCAGCCTACAGAAGAAAAGGCTTAAGGGGAGGGATCTCATCAATGTATAAAAATACCTGAATGGAGAGAACAAGGAAGACAGAGCCACGCTCTTTTCAGTGGACCAGAGGCACTGGTCACTAACTGAAACATGTGAGGTTTCCTATCAACACCAGGAAACACTTCTTCACTGTGAGGGTGACCAAGCTCTGCAACAGGTTTCCCACAGAGGTTGTGGAGCCCCCATTCTTGGAAATACTCAAAACCTGTCTGGACATGGTGCTGGTCAAGTGGCTGTAGATCTTCCTGTTTGAGTAGTGGGTTTGAACCAGATGAGCTCCAGAGATGCCTTCCAACCTCAGCCATTCTGTGATTCTGTAGTCTGCCATTTTATTGTCTTTTTACACCACTGCAGAAGCTATACCTTCTCCATTTCTTACAGGTAGGAAGAAAGTAAAGGTGTTTCTTCCTGTTACAATGCAGTGTTATACAGAGACATCTGAGATAGCTCAGAAAGAGTACAGTGTGCTTTCAGAGAACGATGCTCAAGCAGGGCATCTGTGCCTTGGGTTTGGATTGGATACATATGCTCAGCTGGGTTTACCAGTTCTCCTTTCCTCTGTGTCCAAAACAGTTTGGCTGAGCATTTGCCTCTGCATCTACACCCCAGCGCTGTGGATCCCAGGAAGTTTCTTAGTTTGGTTGCAGTCCTGTGACAGCCTGTTCCCTGCTGTGCAGGTCCTAATAAGCTTTCCCACATTGGAGATGCTCATAGGCAGACCTTTTGGTGGTCTGTAGGAGCCAGGCCTAACATGATCTGAGGTGATCAACTTCACCAACTCCAGTCTGATTTCTGCTGTTGAGGTGGCTCTTCTCAGTGCTTTAGTCATTGGAGGGCTTTGTACCTTGGGATGGCATGGAGCTGGGCTGTAGCAAAGCCAATGAGTCACACTCGTTGTGCAGGACTGGGCAGTGGAGTACAGACACCAACAGGATATGTGGGAGTCAGCCCTGGCAGGCACAACCCTGGCGTTGTGGGAGAGGTACTTAGTATTCCTTCACTGAGTCCCTGGTCTATATTATCCATGTTTTTTCCATTATCAAGCATCTCACAGCCTCTCATTCCCTGAAAACAGAGAGTTAGCTATCTCAGAGTGGTGATCTTTTTGTCCTGAGTGAATAAGTATGTCCATATTTTGCAGTTCAGCATCTAAGATTACTCATTTTTCTCCCTGAGTGCTAAGGATGACTATTAACAGTGGTGTGAAACTGAAAGGATCCAAAATTGCTCTTGTTTTTGTGTGAGACCAGTCTGACTCCTGCTAGGAGTTTCACCTGGGGCTTTATACTGTGTAATGCCAGCAAATTGAATTGTGAATATAAGATTCCAAGTGCTAAAATGGAAATCCGTTTCTGGGGGGTTTTCTTGGATAAGTGTGAGGCTAAAATGCAAAATTAAGGAACACTGGGTGCTATAAAAGGATAAAGTTCTTTTTCAGCTGCTTCAAAAAAAGTACTGTGTGATTTACCAACACCTTTCACTGCAAAGCAGACTTGGTGTGTTTGGGATTTTCCATTAGGCTTCTTAAGGTAAAATTCTGATCTATCTCAGTGAAGAACAGTAAAGGGCTTCTCAGCAAAGTGCAGTACTGGGGCAAGCATATTTATCAAGGCACAACCATATCTCTGTTCTATGCTCTATTGCAATAGTATGCTGAAAAGGAGAATGTTGTATGTGCTTTATGAGTAAGGAGTGTGAGTTGATACTTCTCATAATGTGTTCCACATGGACTTTGAAACCCAGATCATTACTGTGCACTTAAGAATCTGTAACTTGCTATTGTCTTTTGCTTGTAGGTGTTTTATATCTTCAGTATGGAGATGAAACAAAGCAGTTGAGGATGCCGAATGAAATCACAAGCACAGACACAATTCGTGCCCTTTTTGTAAGTGCCTTCCCCCAGCAGCTGACGATGAAAATGCTGGAATCGCCCAGTGTGGCCATTTACATCAAGGATGAGAGCAGAAACATATACTATGAATTGTGTGATGTGAGGTAAGTTAACGTGGAATTACAACTATTTGGTTTGGGTTTGGGTTTTAGTTAGTTGGTTTTTTTTTTGTAGTGTACTTACAGAATAAAAAGGAGTGGAGTTGATAAGAATCTGACAGATAGTGGTCTGACACATAAAGGCATGTTCAGTGGTATCTGAGTAATATGGGAGGTCTGGTCTGACACTGCCTTTGGCTGTAGGTGCAGTATCTGTTGCACAAGCCATTGATAAATGGTGTATCTTGTTCAAATATTCATATAATACCCAAGTTCACATATTTAATATTTTACCAAATTTTAACTGAGACAAGTATTTAAAATCCAGAACACAAAATAAACATGTACAGAAAAACTGGGCTTTTTCTTTGCTGGTAGCACAAACCTGATCCTTGTGAGCCTTAAGTTACAAATATGAATGTCACCAGTGTCCTCATAACAGTGCCAATTATGCATCATCTAACACTGCTGAAGATCTGTGACACTGGTGATCACTGCTACAGCAGCCCCACCACCTTCTCGTTTTATGTCAGGGTACATCAACTAATGCAGTCTCTTCCCTTTACTAATTCCAGAGCTTGATCAAGAAATGATCTGACTAACATTTGGGTGCACCTTTCTATGGTTTATTCTGTGGGAGTGCAACTGCTTAATTAACCATGTTTCTTGAATCCTCATGTCTGTGCTCTTCAAGCATATGGAGCAGGTTGTCAGGGTCCCTAGAAAGTCCCAAATCATGCAGCAATGAAGCTCTCAGGCACACATCAGACATGTTACACTCTGTAAAATTGTGCAAGGAAATACGGTGGGCCTTTATGCCATCCTCTTCATAAGAAGTTGTGTGATAAAAAGAATGGACAGAGGAGCATAAGAAGATGAAGGAGAAAGCAGAAAAGGTGTTTCCTCTCTGCCAGTCTGCCACTAGTGCAGGAAAATGGTGTGAAAGTAAGAGAAGTGTACTGTCCACTACTGCCTTGTTTCTTCTGGAGATTCTGTGGCTCAGGTGCTTCTCCATATCATGTTGTAGTTAAAAGAGCAAGTTGGAGATTTTCTAGCCTTGCCACTTCCAATTCCCCCATTCCTCTTCTTAGTCTTTGAACAGCACTGCATTCCATTTTCTCCCCTCTGTCTTGCTCTCCTCAGGCTGTCTATCCAGTGTCTTGTCATTATCCAGCCTCTTGAATTTCAGTTTCTGGTTTTTAATCTTCATTGCTTGCAGACTCCCACACCCCTCTTTGGCCACTGTAATGCCTATGTTAAGACTCATCTGCCATCTGATTTTTTTGCATCATCGTCCTTCATCATGTACTCAAGTTTCTTACACATCAAACAGTCTGTTTACAAGATCAAATAAACTGATTGAATCAAGATAGGGGTTACTATGTGTCTGTTGCCAAGGGCAGTATTGCCAACCATCATCTTGCCCATCAACTCTCTCACTTCATCCCTCCATCTTCCCTTCAGTTTCAGACTAAGAGTTTATGACTTCATATTCTCCCTGCCTCCAAGAATGTAGTTGTTGATTATCTTAATACCACTCCACCTTTTTTTCCCTTGCTCCCATTGCAGGCATCATGCTGCCAACCTCAGGCTTGGCTCAATCCCAACATCTGCTTCCTCTGTTCCTATGCCTGTATTGTAGAGCATTTCAAGAGGAAATCTCATGACCCAGCTGGCTTCCTCCATAACAAAATTCCCTCCTTCAGTTCTGCAGCCCTACTCACTAAGAAAACCTCAGCAATTCCAGTTTAATGGAGTCCAAAGCATGCAATACTAGCTGCATTTTCACCACCTTTGAATAATTTCCACAACAGTTTCTCCATTTCTGTTCCTTACTCTTCACAAGATCTTGCCAGTATCTCCCCTCAGAGAACAGATGAAACGAAGTATCAATTTTCTCTCCTTAGCTTGCCATGTCTTCAATTCTCTTCTTTCTTTCTTGTCTTAAACACAGATGTTTCAGTCAACTTTTTAAGCTCTCAACCTCCCTCAGAGGCTGTCTCACATTCCTCTGTGCCTCACATCTCTTGCTTTGTCTTTTTATTAGCTTATTGCTCTATTAAAGTGCCTACTCTTGCATTGCAAACATGCTTCTGTGTCTCCCAGAAAAACTGTCCTGGAACACACCATAAATTTCCACTTCCCACCCCATCACCTTTCTCTCCTGCACTAGGCAGTCATTACAACTGCTGGCTGGAGTTTTACTCTTCTAATTCTGTCCTACACCCATTTCCAACCTGTCTGAGGTTTAATTCTTCTCTTTATTATTCTTATCTTTTTCTTCTTCTTTTATTCCAACTTCTCTTTTGTTCCCTACTGTTCCATTGCAATTGTCAAATTCACCAAATGGCCAGTTTTTGTGAACACCCTTTTCTCTCAGATGTCTCATATACTTTTAAAGTTCTCTTCTTGAAACTTTCATCTCCCTTTGTTTCAATGGCTGTTCTTTCTGGATCTCTTCCTGTCTCGCTCCTCTCCTTTTAGGTATCATTTGAGAGGTCTTACTTCTCAAATACTGATTTTGTGCTGTGTTTTTTCAGGGCTTGGGCCATGATCCTTTTCCTTTATCTATACCTGTCTCCATTGTAGTCTCATGGACCATTAGTTTCAGCCTAGCTTATGTACTCCTTCATTAGGCCATGGCACTCCTTCTCCCCTTTCTTCTTTTGTTTTTTTTTTTTNTTTTTTTTTTTTTTTTTTCTAAATCAGTGGGGACAAACCACTGTTTTTCTACTTAAGCCCATAACCTGGTCCTTTTCTTAAAGTGGTTCAAGGCTCTGCATCCAGTGTAGATTTCAGATATTTTCTGCATAGCATCCCTATGATGCAGCCTTCCCTTTCCCATCATGTAATGAAAAAACACTCAGCTAATTCATCAGCTTTTTAATAGCAACTACTGTAATGGTTTGTTCTCACCAGTTGACACAGGTAATCTTGTTCGCTCTTACTCATTTAAATGAAGCAACAAAGATCATTATCCTAGTTCGACGAGCAGACTGTTTCACATGTATTTTTTTCATTTTTCCTCTGGCTGTATCTTTTCCATCTCATTAAATATAAACTACTTGTCTTCATTACTAGGGCCCCTCTAAGCCCACTTAAATGCTACTTTTCATTTCTTCTTCGGTACCAAGTGCCATCTGCTTCCACTTGGTGAAAAATGCCAACTTCGTTCTACATGTCTTTAATTTGCAAACACATGCCTTCACACTCCCTCTCGGGCAGCCCTCTAATGTGCTTGGAAAGCATCATCCACAGACACCTGAAAAGCCACTGCATTGGTCTCCCTCCTGCTCCTGCTGTTGCACTGCCTACTCAGAGCATGCCTGTGGTCCCAGGATCTGTTTATTGCTCCTCTGACTGGAGAGACTATGATCTTCTTGTTTCTTTTTGCTTTCTTATCTTTCTTGCAGCTATCCCCTTGTCTTTTGTGTTCTATTCACCTTGTAAGCTGCTGAGGCGGTTGTATTCCTGGGGTGTTTACACAGCACGCAGAGATCAGTGAGGCCTTTGAACATGTCAAGGGCATCTGGGAACTACAGTAATGCAAATAATAGTAATAATAAAAGTACAGTAATATATACCTGTTATCAGTAATGTTTATCTTAGAATAGCAACATGAGGTGAAATAGAATTCACTTCAGAGACCAAAAGCCTAGTATTTTGGTACTTTGCCTTGCAGCAGTGTTCTACTTTGAAGTGTCAGGTTTCTACAAGAAATATTTATGGAGAATGCTTTTAAAACAAACGCTAGTTAGTTGAGGTACCATCTCATAGCCATCAGACAGAAAAGGCAGCAGGTAAAATTTATTAAAATGAGTAATACACTGTTTCTTGAACTGAAGATTGAGAGAGCTTGCTTTTTATCAGAAAGAAGATATTTCCACGTCTGAGGCAAAAAATGGTAACTGAGACTCCCGGTGCAAGTCTCAAAGCGAAAGGGTCATGTTTTCAAGATGGAAAAGAGTTTATGTTACCATAAATAATTGAAGAGCTTGAACTTGCCGCAAGGTAGCTATTTTCTTATGCAGTCTACAAGTAAACACTCATAAATACTAAACTTCTCATCAGCCCTGCAGTTCTTAAACAGAAGGCACTGATCTGTCTCTTAAGCTGTGGCGTTTCTTTAATAACTACTTGACATCTACAACAGCAGCACAAGTTCTGACTAGCTACCTATTCAAAGCAATCACTGATCGTAATATGACATTGTAAGAAAGAAATTGGACCTGCCCAAGAATCCCTTCCTTCATTTTTAAATCATAATCCCAGTGATTAAGATCAGTTCACTAGACTTGTAGCTGCACCTGGAGGAAAGGAATTCAGTCACATGCTCAAGTAAATTCTCTACTGGGAAATGAAAGGAATCGCACCTTTGCAAGGATGTAAGTGAGCGTAGATTGGAGACTTTGCTAATGATTAAATGTGAACAAGAAATCAGCAGAACTCAGTGCAAGTGTCTAAGCCATAAAATTATTGGAAGGTAGGTTTTGAAACAATATAGAAAACTACTGTCATCTAACTCTTTCCTAAATGTAGTAGTTGAAAAATGAACTAATCAATGACAAAGTGTTGGGTCCTAGTTAAACAAAAATATTCTCTTAGGGCTACCCATTTCTGTGGTAGCTTTAATCAAAACTTCTGCTTGCTTATTTGTTTTTGTAATTCCTATTTTTTCCTTTAAAAACCTGACTTTGTTATAGATAAAGTTTAGAGGAAGGATTATCTGCTACTGAATTTTTAGCTTTTGTGGATTTTTTTTCAGGCTTCTGAACAAGCTGATAATTAGAGTTGCCTCCAGAATAACTGCAGTTAGAAAGACTGCTTTTCTTTTGATATTCTTGCTTTTTAGAATAGCAAAAATTCATGTGGGATGAGTACACAATGAAACATGTAAATATTAACTAAATCCTTTTGAGTGCCGTGTAAATGTTGAAGCTCTATTTGTCTTCAAAGTATTTTCACTCTATGGCAGGATCTTGAAAGAAACTTAACACTATCTAATTTTTATGGGTGTGGAGTTGTAGCGAAAGAATGATACTTCCCATGGGAAAGAGAATCAAAGTAGGCTTTTGGTTTTTTGTGTGTGTCTAAGTTATGGCATTTAGGTTTTTCTTACAGGGAGGCTTCAGACCTACTATGTTTGTCTGTTACCTGAAACTTTCAGGCAATGAAGTAAATAAAACTACTTTCATCTGTTATCATTGCTGATTCTTTTGATTCCAGGAATATTCAAGACCGATCTTTCCTTAAAGTTTACAACAAAGATCCTGCACATGCATTTAATCACAATTCCAGAGCTGTAAATGGAGATATAAGGGTAAGTACTAATGCTGTATTTACTCTTTCCTCCAGATTTTATGTTAAATGTTTAAATTCTTACCTGTAATATGTACACAACGATTCATAAAACTGGGGGTATATGTACGACATGTACATAGAAGAGGGACTCGATAATGCTTACCGTAATGTTTCTTAATTGCCTTGCTTTTTCCAACACTTGCCCTGAGCATTAACTGGTTTTTTTTGGTTGTTGTTCTTGTTTACTAGCATTAAAGTGTGTGAATGACAATATAGCCTAATTACTTATTTCAGGACACAGACAGTGCTCAGAGTTTGTACAACCTCTTACTTCATGTTTCCAAACTGTTTACAACAAAGTATGGCATGGTGTTAGTTCACTCCAGCGAGGCTTCAGCATGGACTGGTTTGCAGTGACTGCTAGCTTGAAGTCTATTGAAACACTTTGTAAATGACCATTTCAAATAGGAAATTCTGATAAAGACCCATTGTGGTATAAATGGTTTTGTCTTTTTCTAAAATTTTCTACCTGTACTGAACAAGGACTAGTATATTTGTATTTTCAAGTATAACATTTTGTATTGGGAATCTCTAGAGGCATTTGAAACATACCTGGTTTCTCTCTGTCACTGTCTCTACCTTTTGCTGGACTGTTATCTCCCACCTTGATGCTGAGAGGGCGGGAAATGGAGCTGCGTGGCACCTGCTCCACCACGTTTCCCACAGCTAATGTTGTGGCAGGAGGTGGTGGTGGGGAGATTACACAACCTCATCTCCTCCCCACCCATCCTAGGTCTGTCCCCAGGAAATGATACAACCAAAGGGGCTTAATGGGGCCAGAAGGGAATGCCACTACTGTCCTGCCTGCTTGTGGCTTTTATGTGTGCTCCAGAGCTGATTCAACTGCATGGAAAAATTCCTGTGAAGTGATTTGCTTAATTGTACATTTGCTTCTTGGTTTCATTATCAATTCTGAGCAGGTCTCACTGCCTTATTATTAATATTTAATGTAAACACTTCTGCTGTTTCAATGGTTTAGGGCCTCATTATTTTAGAAAGATTGCAATAGTTTATTTACAGGCACTATTCTCAACCACCTCTCATTTATGTACTTCAATTATAAAATGGTCCTTTTGATAGGTCAGAATTCTAATTACTTGATTATTCACCCTGCTGCACACACAACATGAGAGAGTAAATAGATGTGCTTCAAAGGGCTGACATGATCATTTTTAGTGTCTTCTTTAAGGTCCTGAAATTCTTCAATTCTAGTTATATTCCTGTTGCAGTAACTGGGTGTATCTGATACATCTCATTCATACTCAAAAGCATGACGTACTATCATTGTGCATTATGACGTTAACTAATGTAACAATTTCACTGTGGCTCTATAAACTTATGCTTCACTGTTCTTGTTCCATGTGCAGTGGATGCTGAATGTATCTATTGTAGATTTATTTGTGTGCTCTAGACTTGTTTTCAGCGATGGTTAACTACTGTGTTAGCTACATGTAGTCAAAATGAAAGATTGCTTCTTTGGCGCCCTTCCAGATATTTACTGCCTAAAGAGTTGTTTGAACACAGGTGCTGCTTCAGTTCAGAAACTGTAATAGTTATATAGCTTATTTTAAAATACTCTGTTGTAAAACAGATATGCACACCTGACATCTCCTGATTATGGCTGAGTTATCTCTCTTTGGCCATAACTCAAAAACAATGGGGACACAGTGATGACCTTTGCAGAAGTGGTGGATTTGTGATAGAATATTGTGTTTAGCTCTGCTGAAATACCAAAGATGCCATTTAAAAATTCCGTGGATCCAACAAAACAGCTATTTTCTCATTTGACTTTTCCTTTGCATTGGCAAATTTCTTGTCTTTCTGGTTTGAGAGGTGAAGTCAGAGGCAGGATGTTCATAGGGGCTTTGTGAAGAAACATGCAAAAATCTTCCCTTTGATCTATGTGAACTTTTTCACTTCAAAGTTATGAGCATGGAAGCAAGTGATTGCTTGAGCTCCAGAAATAATCAAACCTGTTTGTTTAAAGGTCTGTGTCTTCTAGTTGGGTTCTTCATGTCCAGTAACACTCAGATCCTGAGTCTTTTCTCAAAGTAGAGGGTTGTAATAATGCCCTCTCTGATGCTCATCCTCTGGAGTCTAAAAACCTGGAGCACACACTGCAACTTTTCCTCTATTCAGCAGAAGTAATGTAGGATCTTCTCACAAATCTGTAACTTGGCAACATTTGTAGGGACATAGTAGTCTAATGGTTTCTACCTTTTGGTTAAATATGGTTAAACTTTGCCTCCAGATTCACGGGTTATTAGGTCAGGGGAGACAACCATGAATAAGTAGATGGATTATCTATCCTTTTTTCCTTAGGAAATCGGATTAAAGGGTGTGGAAATACAGGGGGACTAAGTGTGAAACATGTACATTTTATGTACTGGTATTGCATGGTACTAAAATGACTGTGGAAAAAACTTTGCTTCTTATCCCACCTTTGTGTGTTTGCACATCTTTGCATTGGGTAAATTCTTCAACTTCATGTGATACATGAGTGCTAAACTTCAGTGGGAATCAGGGAATAACTCCTGTGAATACTCTGCTGTGCATCATGGTTAACTGTTTAAAAAAAAACCTACAGAAAAGCAGCTTATTGTCAGACTGATAGAATATCACGATTAAGCTGTTGTAAATACATTTTTCCGTGGTGATACTGTGAGTATATATCTCCTGCCATATGTGAGTTAAAGCTTTGGTTTTTTGAGGTTTGGGAAAGTTTTGCCTTTACAGATTTTTCTACTGTTTGCCTTCTTGTCCCTTTGGAACCTTTATCCCTGGGTTTGATGATGTTCAGGCTTCCATTCATATGATTTATAATCATTTCCATGTAACAGACCCAAAATAATCTCAGAAAATAATGTTAACTGCCGGCTTGGACACCTGTTTTAACTACCAAACAGATGTGAGACCTGTATAAGAGTTGGCAGTAACACTTGAAGTATTAAGTATTATCCATATGGACAAGAAGACTCAGAATGTGCAAGAAGAATGTGGGATCTGTGAGCTTTAGATCTCCTATCAAACCACTCAGCTTTCATGTCCATTAATTCTAATTTTCCTTGTCTTGTTTCTGTTTTGTGCATTTTTCTGAATGGATTGTGTTTGAGAAAAGGGATTTTGCTCGGGGTCCAAGCAAGTTCTAAAGGACAGTTTCTCTTGAAATTCTTCAGACTGCCTTACTTCCTTACTGATACTGTACTGTAACTGTTTACATCTTGAAGATCATAGTTTCTTTGACGGGTCTGCCATGTTGAATGCTATTCAAGCAAGAGGTGGCTACATAGTGCCGTCTCACTGAATGTTTGTGTTTGTGCGCTTCCCTTTTATTATTCCTTTCCCAAAATATACACTGAAAATTTGTAGCAGCTGTTTTCTTTGGAAAAATGTATCTTCACATTGAGGCATTTCATTCATTTCTTTCTTTGCCTGAGCTTGCAATGATTATCAGCATTTTCTAGGTCTCTATATAACAGTACTTTCTTTTGACAAAATACTGTCTCGTGTCCAAATGCTTAGATGATCTTTCTATTATCTCTGGCATTGTTTTGAATTCCAGTGCAAATGCACGTACACAGCCATGCTGGTCTGTGCCGTTAGAATTACTGTTTGTGATTTGCATAGATTTGAAGGGCAAAAGGCTTTCTCAGACTTAGTATGTGTAGGGTCCAGGTTGCCTCTTTTCTCATATTCAGCAATGGTGTATAGATTGAACATCAGCAGATTACACTAAAGAATGGATGGCGGCTTTTTGTATGTTGCTGAATGGATTTAATTTCTTTGGAAGTGTCACAGCTGCTTTTATCCTGGGCTATTGCTGTGAGTCCTTGGTGACTCCAAGTGGAAGTGATTCCCCCACCGAATGTGCACAGCGTATTTTCTGTCCTCGTTCCCTACACCCTACTTTTATGGAGTGGCTAAAAGCAGAAGAATCCTAAATTATGATCTTCCTCTTCTGTCACTGCAACTTGTCTGCATTTCTGGTGGCACAGCTGGATACTAATAATGTTGGTTTATGCAGTGGTTTGTTTTGAGCCTCATCTGTCTGCCAGTTTTGAGAATTGGGAGGGAATTTTTACTTTAAAACAAACCGGTGGCTATTTTGCTTGGCAATCTTTGTCTTCCTAACCACCTGCCCAAAAGTCTGTGTGTTACACTTTGTTTTAATGTCCTAGACCTACCATGTTTTTGCTTAATCCCCTGACTTGCATAAGACCTTAGCAGGTCAGCACTTTATCCCAGACCTCTGCTGGATGGGTGAGGCCAGAATATCCAAAGAATGTTTATTGTGGCTGCTATTGTTATCAAGGTACACTTTGAGGTGTTTGGGATTGTTTTTAGAGACTGTTTCTCCAAGAAAGAACAATCGGGGCAAGTTGAGTCAGAGCTGAGTTTGGGAAGCGGGGAGTACCTGGAAACTCCACATTTTCTGGGAGTTAAAATGGCAAAAAAGGTGATGATGTTCCTGGCAGCGGTGGGGACTTAGACTGCCAAGGTGGGAGGGGATGAGTTAAAATGAGTTACACAGTAAAATGAGACAGACACTTGATAAGCTGGGTAAACTGATGTGCTGAACAGCTTTTACAAATGAAATTGCGCAACAGCAATTTTTCATTCTTCCCCTGAAAGTGCCTGGCTAGCAGGCTGCTAACATTTTAACTCTCTAGAGTTAGAGGCAATTTGTGAACTTAAAAAAACCATACAAGTGCTAAAACCTCTCAAACAACTCCTCGAGAGTTTAAAGTATCCAAGGAGCCTGAAATTCAGTACTTGCAGAAAAGACAGAGAGATAATAAAAGCAGGATCACCCTTTTCTGTTTTAAGGTACCTGTAAACATACATCCAGCTTATTTGAGATGTTTAACTTCTTTTCATTGGATTGTTTGTGATCTTAAAATCAATACACATAAAAGCTGCAAATGCTGCCAAAATTACATTTGTTCATTGCATGCTACAGCTTAAAAAAAAAGAAAAACCAACAACCCGCAACTCCTTGAACTACGTGGAAGTATTTAGAAAAAAGTATTTATTGGAAAAGATTTCAAGCAATAGATTGGATGAATGCATTTTAGTGCTAGGATGCCTATAGGACAGCGTTCATATAAGTTGCCATGTGTTTGCCTTACTGATCCTATTACTATGAAACTTCGTTTTCTTTTGGGAAGAAAAAGAAAAAAGCAAAAGCAAATTCTAATACCTCTATTATCTGATAGAGACTTTCCAAATGATACAAATCTCATCTTTCCTGCTGTTTTGCTGTCTGCTTTTTCTAATGCTCTTTTTGTCATTGAGAGGTTATGACAACATGAGCCATATTGTATTTATAAACATCACGTGTTTCCTTGATATGACTTGCGGTGTCTGCCAAACAGTACACATGGAAGAAACATTTCTCATTAGCTCAGCATTGGTTTTAGTTATACTGATTTCCGGGACAGGAAAAATGCCTTCCTTACTCAGATTTAACTTTCATACAGTAGAAGGAAAGCCTCTGAGTGTCCATGAAATCTCTCGAACAGAGACGCTGCAGCTCTTTTAGCCCACATACTTTGTCTGAGGAAAAGAGAAAAAGTGGTTTCTTTTAAAGAGAAGATGTAATGGCATGTATTGCTGAAACTAATTCTGAATTAAAATACCTGCCAAAGGCATCTAGAAACGGAACTCACCAAGAGATGTAAGGTAAGATGATGCTTATAAATAATGAGAGATACATAATTCCTTTTCTTCTTCTTCTCTTTTTTTTTTTCCTAAGCTAAAAGATATTTCAGATTAACTGGGAATTTAAATCAAAACAATGAAAAATCTTTCTTCTTCCTTGGGCCATATGAGAAAATAAAAGTTTAATTGCTCTCTAAGTCACCAAACTGTACTCTCATATTTTATGTCTAGTTTCAGAACTACATATTAAACATAAACAGTTATTTTCCAACTTTCCATTATAAATCTTTCTGAGGTTTGAACAAAATATATAAAAGAAGTTTCTGATGTTCTGAATTTTATTTTTAGTGATATGGATTTTACTACTTTTGCTTTGAATGAGTTGTTGGAAATTGCCAATTATTTATGCAACTACAGAGCTTCAGAACTAGCTGCATCAAATCAGTCTGTGATGAAAGACTGTAATGTACCTGTTGTCTTTCCTTCATTTGTCCTTTGATATACAATGCCTACTGCTGTATAAAGCCTAAGTTTGTGGGAAAGTGGATAGAATTTTAAGGAAAAAATATTTTTTTTTGTTTGAGCTACACATAAAACAATGTATCTCAAATTTTATCTGGCAAAAAGTTGACCTGTTTAAGGATAGGGATTCTGTGCTACAGTTGGATGGATACTGCATTGTGACTTTTTTTAACACGATGGCTACGTGCTTTGGTGTATTATATTTATTTCACAAGCATCATGTGTAAGGAATATAACCGTGTAGATCCTATTACTATATCTACATTTAAAAATATATCTTTTTTAAAATTTTCAAATAATGAGGGTGGATTTTACGTTTATATCAGGCTGACCATTGAAAGAAAGTGTCGTGTTTTTGATTTTAAACCATTCAAGGAACATAAGCTTGCCGCACCCATGTAGTAATCTTCCAGTTAGACTAAGAGTAGTGTCATATGGTAGATATCACACACCAGTTACCTGGAAACTCCCAGAGAGTTTGGTCTGTGGAAACAGATAAACTTGTCACCACAATACAGTTGGTTTACTGGAAGTTTTAGGGACAGAGTTCTTTATTTCACCCAAGTTAGCCTGCCTTTTGTGTTGAGATTTGCGTAGAGCTTGCCCTGGAGCTGATGAAGTTACTTGTGACAACATATGATCCCTCTTGTGTGAAGGTCTCTTTAACCCTTCATTAAAATTAGAAGTCTTATCTCTCACATAAGTTGGAGGTTCTCAGGCAAAGTTTTTGTTGCTGCCTTTAGTGGGAGCTTGCCCTGAATAAAAACATAAGGATTGGATTTGAGTCCATTTTTATTGTCTACTATTTTCTGGTTATATTCTTACTCCACCTCTTTTTACAGAGTATTTCCTTGTTCCAGTTCTTTAGAAGCTTTAATCTTCTTTTTTCTTTTCTTTTCTTTTTTTTGCCTGCTCTTACTTTTAGTAGAACAATTTGCACTAATTTGGCTGTTTACTTGAATTCCGAAGTATCTGTCAGAGTCAGATGTTACCACGGCTCTCTAAACACTTTGACAGTTGATAAAAATACTCAACGCTGTGGCTGCCCTTATTAGGAGGGGAGGTCCTCCTTTGCCTTCTCTGTAAACCAGGTAGCTTATTTGAATTGCTGAAGTCCCATAACACAAAGTCCAGCCAAGCTTTATGACTTCCAGGTAGCTTTCTGAATGAGCTGTTACTTGAACAGGGATTAAAAATGACTTTGTGAAGGTGGATGATTTGGAACCACACTTCCTAGAACCCACATAAAGATAGAAGCAATGTGTTTTCTTCTTCAAACCTACCATTTGCTTGTCATTCAGGACCTTAGCTTTCCCAAGTTTTTCACAAATCCAAAACGTAATACTTCATGATCATGACCCAGATTCTCTGCTTTCCACTGAGCCTTCACTTCAGTGTATTGTTACCTGCCTCTAGATCAGCCTAATGATTACTAAAGAAAATTAATTCTGTCCCTATTTTCCTCTTAACAAAGAGGAGTTAACCAGTAGCTGGTGTCTGGAAGAACAGAGCTACGTATCTGAGGACCTTGATTCTTCTCTGTGTTGGGTTGTACTTTTTCTAAGAAGGGCTCTGGAAAACTAATCAGACTTCTGAAAATATGAGCAATAAAAATATCTTTTTTTGGATACATGTTAACATCTGGGGTTAAAAAAAGCCTCAGCTGGCAAAAGCAAGACAGTTGCAAATATCAGCAGGCAGTGGGACTTCATGACAAATGATGTGATGCTGAAATTATTTTTTGTATGAATATAGCCTTTCTTACATCATTGCAAATGAGAACTCCATGTGACTAAGTGAAAAGACCAAAAGGGTGTGTTGGGTAAAGGGCTAGTCCCTCAATCATTTAATATTTACTATAGATAGCTTGACCTTAGGATAAACTAGGCTGTTACTTCAGCCATGCTGACCAATTTGGGGTGTTTTTTGGACAGAAGGAAGTAAAATGAAAAGAAAACGTAGGGCTCAAACAGTATAGGAAGAAGTTTGTGATCTAAGAAGACTTTTAATTGAGGCACCAATAGCACCTCTAATGTTGCAAAACATATGCTTAAAATGACAAATACTGGTGGGACTTATAGCTATGAGATGCAGTGCAGCTTAGACACTTCCATTGCAAAATCCAGTTGTATATAAGGCTTCCATGATCATTTCTCCTACTGATAATGCTGACTCTAAAACTTAGCAGTGCAGTTTATTTCTTCTGATTTGCTACATCCTTATATTGGAAGAAACAGCTGGCTACAGGTGTAAACATGCTACTTAGGTCTTTTAACTATCAGCTCTGTTTTATCACATTTTTATATTATTTATGTCCTAACCTATTCCATAGATCCATAATAGAAATTGTATTTTGACTCAGTTGTTTGGTAATGCCTGATGAGACCAAGGGTTATGCTTTGCTTTATGCTCATTTAACCATATCAACTTGTTCAGTTTTATTTGGCTTCAGTGCAGTGAGAAGAGATACTAATATGGAACAAAAATAAGAGCTGAGTTGTTAGTACAGTGAGTCAGAAAGCCATGCATTTATTTTGATTTATGAGTGCAGTTACTAATAGTATTTCTTTTTTTAAGGAGCAGAAATCTGATATACAGCATATTTAACCCAAATAAAAATGCTGATCTGTTTGAAACTATTCCTTTTTTGGACAAAAAAAGGGATGACCCCATCAGTTCAGTGGTGCCCTGAGGAAGTGCTGAAATTGAGACTGGTCTGAAGGGCTTGGCTCCCTGCGTTGGTGGTGGCTGTCTATGTTATGTACATGATGTGCTTGATCTCTTCAAGGAGAATGGGGAGAGGGGAGGAAATGCTTGCTGCATCTTAATGAATAACATGACTACCATTTGCTCTTAGAAAATTCTACCTAAAAATCAAAAGAAACAAACAATTGGTTTGAAAGCAAAAGAAACAGTTGGTTTGAATGCAGCACTAGTTATGAGGGGTGTCATAATGTTAAATTTTAAAAAAAAAAAAATCAGTAACAGCTTTTATATGTTCAGTCCAAACAGTCTTAATAGCTTATGGAATGGGTGGGCCATGCTATACCGATGAGATAAATGTGGATATTGGCAAACCAATGATGTAATTATGTAAACCCAACCTTTTTAGGCTTGAAATGTGTTATGTTTCAGTGTGTTTATATTTTTGTCATTTGTGATAACACCCTGAAGAATCTTGGCTGAAATGCCAAGAGGTTTCTTAGCGTACTCGCCACACTATTCTGCCTGGAGAATACACTAAGGAAGCATAGGAAAAATCAAGCATGAGAGATTGATTAACTTCTCTATGCTAAACTGGATAATTTTAACTTTTTTTTTTCAACTCTCACATTCCATTTGTTTGTCGGAAATGAAAAATACTCATAAATATGCAGAAATGGGTGCCTGTTCACTGATCTGGATGTTTGTCTTGCCGATCAGAAATAAAGTAATGCAGACCAGTAGCAGGGAGATAGCTCAAACAGTGAAATGCTGGAGGAATAAGCCTCCACATAGAGGCACTGTGATTTCAGTCAGGTCAATACAAAATGTGCAGCATCTCATGCATCATTTTGCTCAGAATGCCTAAAGCGTGCCTAGACTGGAAGCCCTCATGGGACTGCTCTGGGTCAGGCACTACATGGCCTTGTGTTCCCTTCCCTTCCAAGCAGAGTTCACCTAGTGTGTTGCCAAAGTTGTCTCGTGGACAGCTAATCTGTGACGTCAACAAGGGAGTCTCAACAGGTTCAGTACAGGTGTAATCAGGCTAGTCCAGATATAGAGCCTGCTCCTCTAGCTGGGTTTAAGCTGATGCACATTGAAAGCTCAATGTTTTATGACAAGAAGTGTAATAGTGCTTTCCCCTTATCTTTCTGTTGGATTCTTGTTTTACATCTGAAAAAGGGTGGTCTTAGTCTAGGAATGAGAATGGCTATTACCTTATGATGCCCAAAGAGATCTCAATGTGCAAGTGGGCTTGTGGTCATAAGTCTTTGTAGTCAGGGGGTTGGTAACATGATAGAATTGATATGGGGAAAAGTTTTCTGAGAACTAAAGGGCTGCATGCAGATGTGCATGCACACATGTATGACATGTCTCACCACTTGTCAGAGCTTGGTGGTGATTTCATCAAACCGGAATTTCTGTTATCCTCCACTAATGACTAGACAGGAACAAAAGGCAACAGCCACCTCAGCGTTATCTCTCAGCACTCAGTCCCACTGCACATTGAGTCTCAGAGATGCTGCACTAAGGCCTGACTTGTAGAGAGCTGTTATTTTCTGCAATGTCTGATGAAGATGAAGCTGTTTTGAACCTTAACTACGTCTTCAGTGGGAATGGCTGAACTGATTGCTAGGTTTCAAAAGCCATGTGTAGCTTTAAAGTGTATCTTAAATGTCTGCTTTGCATATGAGAGTGGATTGCAAAGGCAAGTGATGGTCATAGCTTCTTTGCCCATGTCCTTAAGCATTCACAGGTTGCTCCAGCTGACACTTACCTGAAGTGCTCTCCTCTCTTATTTCCTAAAAATGACCCTCATGTTCGGACCACTCCTGCCAAAAAACCCACAAAAGCTCAGAGTATTAACCCAAACTAAAGAAGTTTATGTTGGATTTATTTTCTTTTTTCTTTTCCCTCTTCTCCTTCCTTTCTTCCTCACTGCCTCTCCCGCCCATGCCTGCTATGCTAGGCTACAGCATTGTAATAACAAGAAATAATGCAAAATCTTCTATCCTTGAAGAAAATTTTTATTAGTTTATGTTTTCTCTGCTCTCATTGTTATCTCATTATTTCATTGAAATTTTTGTTGAACTTCCCTTCATATGCTATAGTCTTTCTAACTCTTTTTCTCATCTCCTAGCTTAAGTCTCCTATTTTTGTTTCTTTGTTATTTATTATCCCTTTCTTGTTTCCCTATTTAGTTCTCAGCACTACATCTCCAGTATTGCCCTCTTTCATCTCTGGCCTCTTCTACTGACTCCTATTACTGTCCTTCACTCTGTCTTGTTCCCTTTTATTTTGTCTTTTTTTCTCTTTTTCTTCTATTGTTTTACACTCATAATTCCCTATTACCTTCACATGTAATTCTTCTTCACCTACTCTATCTCTTTCCAGTGTCATAGAATCATTTAGGTTGGAAAAGACCGTTAAGGTCATAGAGTCCAAGTCATGAGTTATGTATTGGTTAAGTGCTTGCAGCAAATGGCTCTTGCTATTTTTTATTAATATTTCTGCTTTACATATGGACTAAGCAGGAAAAATTTCATGCTACACACTCAATCTTCTACATTTAGGCTTTTAAAAGTTAGGCATAAGTAAATGTGCTAATGTTCGGACAGAGGAAGAAGAGAACGAAAAGTAGAGGTGCTTCTGTGTTAGTCTGTTGATAAATAAATAATATTTATTACCAGCTTCAGGCTAGAGACCCTTAATTCTTAGCTCAGTCAAACAGGAGCCACAGGCCAGGTTGGATCCACTGAGGTGGACCACAGCAGGGTGCATTGCATGGACTAACAAGCAGCAGCTGGAATGAAGCTGCCATTAGCCTTTCTAGCTACCGTAGCTCAGCATGACTTATAAAGAAATTTTTTAAAAAGGAAAAATATAGGGTGAAAAACAGAGCAGAGAGTGAGCTAAATGGAAAGACATATGGGCAGGCTTGCTATAGAGAATTAGGAAAACAGTCTAATCCTTCTAAGCCTAGGGTGGAAATTGCCGCCCACTGCAGTCAGTGGTGAGAGGCTGGGAACACCAAAGGGCGGCTTGTCCCACCCAACTGTAGAGGGAATAAGCTGACTCTGGAGGGTGCCTGGCTGACTGTCTTTTAGTGACAACATTAGGTGACAAATGGCAAAATTAGTGACAAATCCTCCATACAGAGCAACTAATAGTGTTATTTTAACTTTTGAGAGGTGCTTAGTGCATATTTGTCTGTGATACATACTATGATATTTTCCTATAGCTAGGAAAATGTCTTTGTTTAAGTCAGTACAGAAATGAGGGGGAAGCATGAGGTTTAAATTACAGGGTAGAGAGACAGACTGCAGACCTGACGTAACAGTTGAGTTTTGCAGAACCTTCTTCATGTGACTCCAGTGAGAGTTGGCTATATTTGCTCTAGTAAACTTAAAGTAAATTTTGAGAGGCTTATAGAGTTTCCAGCACAGAATTTCCCACTTGTGCTTCCTTGCTTTTAATTTTTTTAGTCCCTGAAAGTCAGAAATTCCTAGTTATGTTGATCTGCCATCACCAAAGAATAAGCCAAAAATGTACTTCTGATATGCAAAACATACATGTATGTATGTATACGTAATGTTAATATACATGTCACAGTGAAAAACTGTTCTCTTGGAGCTTAGATGCTCACTTATGTGCTGGTTCAAAGGCTTCATGTACAGATCACTCCACACTGCAAGCTCCAGCTGTTCTACTGAGTGTTCTTCTTTGCCAGCAATGAAGCTGGAGAGCTTCCTGTCCCCTTTATAATGGTTCATTCTAACTAGTAGTTATGTGCTCTGTGGTGTGGGAGAGCTTTTTGTTTGTTGGTTTGCATTTTTTTTTAAGAACTAGGGAGTTAGGATGAGTGTAAGAAAACTTCATGGTACTCATGTCTACCCCAAGGCGTATCTGTTTCACTGCATGCCTTCAGAATCAGTAAACAGAGGGAATAACATACAATAAGCATGTTTAGGAGAAGATAGTGTAGTCTGTATAAATCCAGTATGTGCCAGGCAGCCACAACTGTTCTGTTCCCTCCCTGTTTGTTCAGCTTGGCGTCTCAACTTCAGAGTGCTTCTGTAAGATTTTCAGTCTTCAGGGAAACACAACACATATCCTTGTAGGTTTGAATATGGGCAGTGAGTATGGGAAAGTTAAGGCCAATCTGAAAGTGTTACTCAGGGTCATGGAGAGCATTGTGGAGTGCAGGATGGCACCAGAACAGCCTAACTGGCTGTGGACATATTTGTCACCTTGGTGCCTTTGTGAAGGACAGCTGCTGGGCGAGCTGTGTTCTGATTCCCCATTTTTGTCATGGTGAAGCAACTAGTCTGAGATCAGGATTGCATATGACCACTTTTTTTTCCTCTGCTGAAAGTCTGAAAGAAAAATGAGGGGTCAGTCTCTCTCCTTCAATTGCAGAAAGTGGATAACCACACTGAGATGTTTCTGTCATGGAGCTTTTGCCTAAACAGAAGGAAGAAAGATGTTGATGGTGGTTCTCCAGCTTCCTTCAAGAGTCTTGTGTATCAGAGGCTGTATATTTAGGAGATCCTGCAGACAACCCCATACGTAGTTCTTTGTCATCCTACACTATTGGTTTCTTGGATCAGAAGTAGAATCTGGGTAGGCTATAGGAGGTGGTGAGGTGCCATGAGACCTTCCTTGGTAAAAAAAGCCCAAACCCCCCAAAAACGTGATAAAATAATTCTTCTTTTATAATACTTGTAAAAGTCATCATTAGCAAACTGTCTTCCCATTTGGATTCTGCTGAACTAACTTGTTGCATTTAAGCAAAAGCCCATTGACTGTATCACAAGCTTTGCTCCAGGGTGCTGAGGATGAAACCAAGTCCTCCTGAGTTGGTGACAAGCCTGTAAGTGCTTCCCTGTTTTCTGTCAAGGAAATGGTTGTTTACAGCAGTACAAGACATTAACTGCTTAATTATTTCCATCCATGAAAATAATATTAAGGGAATAGGAACCAAAAGAGCTGTTATCTGAACAGAAAGAACTTTGATCACCAGTCAAGCAGTAAGTTATGTCTATGCCACATGTGTATACCCCACAGTAGACTTCAGAATATTCTCTGCCTTTATAATTGTGTGTTTTACTGATGTTCTGTCTCTAGCATGTTTTCCACATAAAAATGAGGGAAGCAAACAGAAAATAAATAAATGTGATGATCAAATTGATGGAAAGGTGCAACAGACTGTCATTGTTAATAATTTGGAAGAAAGTAGGGTGACTGGTGATTTAGCTCAGTGGTTACTTGGGCCTATCATTAACATAGACACTAACATTGATTTAAAAGTAATAAGCTAACCTAAACTTCCAGGCTTGATCTCAGTGAAGCATAGGGTGTTGTGCCTCTTATGGGTATGCCCTCCGTTTATACAGGGAGTTAAACTGAAAATGAACTCTTGTTCTGTACAGTACTTTATAAACAAATATACAGCAAGTAATTAAACATGGGATAATGCATGGCAAGTTAGGCAAGGCTTGAGGGCTCTGATAAAGTAATTGAAATGAAAAGTGATGCTTGAATGGTTTGCATGCATTGTTAGAACCTGCAAATTAAATTACAGCCTTGGTAATGCTGTTTCTGTGCAATATTTATGATGTTGTGCCTGATGTATTACAAAATTAAAAGAAGATTCATTCCTCGCATGAAAAAAAAATTTGTGTGCATCAGATATACTTGAAGACTTGCATATATTGCTAGATGTTTGGAGAACATACTGTAGTATGTCTGATGTTCTGGGATATACTTTATCATGCTAGAGTCCAATTACTGAAAGTCTGCATCCTACCAGCTTGAAATTCATTGCAGAGAAACTGCAGTGAAATAGAGTTGTCTTTCTTTATCCTGCGTATTATCATAATAATGTGATTTCTCACTGCAGCTCTATTGGCCTGTAAGGAAGAGCAGAGGGAAGAATATACTCTGCAACTGTTGGAAAGCCTGTCACATAGAAGTGTACTAGGATAATTTGCTTGTATTTTTCACTTTTGATGTTTTTGAGTCTGGTTGGTCAGCAGACCTAGGCAGCATTTTAACTAGGTCAGGTATATACATCCCTTCATTAAAAGGGGATGCTTGACTGGTTAGTTAAACCTGCCAAATATAAACCAGATGCTTCAGTGGTAAATGCTGCTTTCCTTCTATGCTGCAAGAAACAAGCCTTGACTGATTAAATTTGAAATGTAGAAAAAGTTTTAACATTGTTTCTGTGCCATAACAATAATTTATTATAGTTATAGTGCAAATATTTAATAAAAATAAAATTTTATAATATTTTACAGTGAAACTGAAAACTAAACATTTGAGACAAAATGAGGATTTTTTACATTTCTGAAAAGACTGTTTACATTAGACTACACATAAGTTTGTGAGTTCTGGGGAAGACCAATAATGGACACAGATTTACAGTATACATTACAAATCAGAATTCACGGTATCTGTCTACAAAGCTGGAGGACTTCTCTGCTGTTGGGCTGGATGTAGGAACGGGTGGAACAGCTGGACTTTTAGCTTTGGCTACCAGATCTGCTCTGATCTTTTTCCTGTTAGGTAAATGCGTTGTGTCAGATTGCCTTTTTGTAGTGGAAATGAATGATGCCTCCCTCACTAATGGCTGAGGGACTGGGAGCAGTACTGTCAAACAGAAATGTTACTCCAGTAAGGTCCCATCATAACTGGCTCTTTACAGTGATCTTAGTTCATGGTCATGTGCTTAAATTGTATTTTGATTCTTTTGAATGCCAGTCATGATGATACAGACAATTTTTTACTTACATAAGAACAAAAACAAGCAAAAAAAGCCCCAAACCAACAGCAACAAAACCAATCCCACCAGTGCAGAAGATAACTACAGGACTGGGAAGTGCTTGTGCCATGAGGTTTTCCCCTATGATATTTAAGTGCCATATCTTTTATAATGTAAATACTGTATTTTTAAGAAGTTAGTTTCTATATTCTGTGATCTTTTGGATGTGAGGGGATGGAAGGGAGGGAAGCATCCTTTCTGTTCTAATTTTTTTTTACATTTACCTTCTCTATTGTGCCCTTTTAAAAAAAAAACGAAACAACAACTAATCATAATGGCTAGTGTGGTGTGGTGCAGAGATAACAATGAGATTGATTTATGGGGGCCGCAAAGTTCAGGTTGGCCAAGTGGCGCAGGTACCTGGTTAATGAGTAGACAGTCTCCTCCATGGGAGGGGCTTGCACTACCTTCTACCAAATGTCACTGCAAATCTGAGTGTGGAAAAAGCTTCTAACATTTCTAACTAACTTCTGTATTTTCTTCTAGAATTGTATATACTGGGTTTGCTAAATAATTGGAGTTCTTCGCCTACTGGGGAATTAATATGTATGTGTTCCATATTGTTGGATTTGAAATGCAATCCTTTACCTAAACTGAGGTTACTCAGTATTTTATTTATGGCTTTCCCCTTTGTGAGTCTCTTTTATGCTTCATTCTGTAATGTTAGTCTCTTTCTATACATCTTATAGGCACACATTAAAAATGGTTGAATGATTGAATCACATAGTGTTGCACAGTTTGTGACTCGGTGACATGCCAAGGAGATTATTTAGTGACTAATTTCAAAGGGGAGGAGAAATTGCAGGCCTGTCATGTGGAAAAGTACTTCAGTCTATTGAAGCAGCATTACTTAGATGATCGGGTAAAGCAAGATGGCCTGCCCCTGTTGTGAGCAGAGGGAACAAGGAACATTTTTACTGTTTCAAAACCTTTTCCCAGAAGGCATGGATATACAAAATATTATACCATAGACTGAGGATTTAGATTCAAGGCTGAAAACAAAAAGTGCTTTATTAGAAGAACTGGAACCAAATGTTCATCTCACTGCTGTAGCCATACAAGTAATTTCCTTAAGTAACAGTAAGTGGTTTTCATTATTTCAGAGCAAAAATCTTATCAAAGATTGTTTCATTTGTCTGTAGGTTACAACATTGTCTAAGAGTGTAATAAGAGTGCTACTGCTTTTAATTGTAGAAACAAATACTCAAGAGTAGCATCAGGATAGCTGAAGAAATTATGCCTGAAAGAGCAAACTGTAGGATTTGGTCTGAAACTCTCCTCTCTGCTTGTTTGCATGATCCATCTTCAGCATGCACATCGACTTAAAGGCAAGGTGAAGCAATCAAACATTATTTTTGATATTGCCATTAAATTTGTTTTGCGGTTAGCTTAGAATTTTATGGATCTGTTTTACATTCAGTAAAAAGTGAACTAGGTATTCTTTGTTTTCCCTGTGGGAGCTTTAGGATATGGTATGAATTAAGTTTATATGTAGTCAGGGATACAAAAGGACATACTGAGACATGTAAAAAATCTTGAGGTAAAACATTTGGATTGCTGTAGGGACTGGGTTCCTCCACAAGTGTGCCTTAAAGATATAGGTATAAGTAAGGGACAATAATGTTAAGAATGTGTTTGATGCTCTATGGCATGGAAAGGGAAGTGATGCTGTGGCTGAGCTTTAAGTCAGTGCACAGGCAGTTGCAATACGGTATCCTAAAAATACTGCTCTTGAGGATGAAATAGTGCTTGTGCCACAACCTATGTGTACACCTGTGCAAGTGACAGAAAGGTATGGAAACTGGATGTCACAGTAATACTGAGTAGTGTGATAATGACACCTGATTAAGGTTCACTCAGGATGCCTCCTTTCTGGATGGTTGTGTTTATGTGCTCTAAATTCCACCTTCTGGGATAGTGCACATCATCTTCTGGTTCTCCTGTGTTGTTCTTGTTAGCTTCTAGCCAACTTAGCCTGGCAAAAAAAAAGTCTATGAACATAGAAACTGAAGGACCAAGCGGATTCACCGTCACTTACTACCACAGGCTCATCCTAAGTAACATCTTATATTGCAGAATTGTTAATCAAGGGAAAGAAAAGCCATAGAATTTAGAGCATAAATGGAAGAAGAAAAACCCAGTGATTCTCTTGCCGTATCCATATATGTCCAATTAAGTATTCTGTTCTGGTGTAAATCAGTCACTGGAACCAGAAAATTACAGTTTCATAGATGTTCTGAGTTTTTAGCTCAACTCTTCTTTTACTGTAATACAGAGATTTTGTAGCTAGGCACATAACAAAACTGTGCAAAAGGAGTTAAAGAACTGAAACCTAGATGCATGCTAAGAATAAGAAGTTAATTATAACAAATGCTGAGATTTCTCAGGGGGTTCTGCAGCTTCTTGCCTGGAAAATTATCCAGGAAAAAAACAATCAAAATATATGGGACATACTAAGAACACCTAGCTGGGTCTTTGAGTTCCCCCCAGTTCATGGGATGTTTGAACATTTTTCTGTTTTATTTTACGAGCATGTAGTTCCCATAATGAAAAACAATTGTGAACCCTGGCAGCTCCTAGAGCTGTGTACTGTGGGGCCAGACTCAGCTGAGGCCAGGTCTCCAACTTAGCCTAGGTCACCTGTTTCATGGTCTGAATCCTCTCTTTTGGGCATCCAGGAACCCATTCTTAGACAAAACTGCCAAATAAACTTCTAGTCTGGAAGCACTGCTGAGAAGCGATGGACATGGAAACCCCTGGTATGTCTTACTACTTAGTCTGGAAGATCACTTCAAAACTACCAAGTACCTGCGCTGCTGAAGAGACCATGGAAGAGCTCAGGTCTCTACCCCAGGGCAGACTCTGACTGAGTTGCCCCATCTCTATGAATCTGAAAAGCCAAAGATCTAGAGCACTCCAGAGATGTCTGATAAGAAACAATGTCAGTGTTCGATTGAAATCTGCTGAAAAGACAACTTCTGTCTTTACTGAAGTTTTTACCAAATGTTTCAGCGCTTTTGGATTAGTGTTGTTTGCTGAAAGTATTTTTCATTGGAAAGTTCCTGACTAGAAAAAGCTACAAATTATGCTAATACATTTGCAGTTTTCAAGCATGGCATTGGGCAGCTGGAGGAACCCACAGCTGCAGCCAGCCTGGTTGTTTTCTGTAATGACCCAATAAAATGGGGACATTTATAGGTATTAAAAGGCATACTATGAGAAGGCAAGAACAGACAAGTGTGATAACCTCTAAGTGATGTCTGATAATGTAAGGATTTGCCTTCAGACAGATAGTCATGGTACAGATACTTAAAAATTGTCATTTTCAGACAGTTTGCTAGTTCTATAATATTGAAGAGTACTATTACTTATTGTAAATTATATAATTTTAGAACTATTAAAACCATATATGACATGGGTTTTGCAAAAGTGAATTTGTGCTTTCAGGTCTCCAAACCCAGCCTGAATGAGAGATCAGTCATGACAGAAGCAGCATCATATAGTGCAACTACTGATTAAACTGAGGGTTTCGGACAAATAGTACAGTAAGGCTGACAATTTATTTTTATGAGGAAAGATCAAACTAATAGATTGGATTGTACTGTCGTTGGATTTGGGGTTCTTTAATTAAGTCTTTCCTGATTAGAAAATGAAGGAGTGCCTGACTTTTTAGACTGTTTCTTCTGGTGAGGTATTTCCATGAAAGGTCTCTTTGCAGACAGCTGAAATTGTATCAATACATAGCATTTCTTCAAAAACTCTCCAAGCTCTCAATACAATTCTTTGCAGGTGTCCTCTGTTTACCGTTGGATGAGCCAGCTTGAGGAGCATAGGTGCAGTTTCCTCAGGGAAAGGCAGGGTGTCAACACAGTAAGAAAAGTAATAACTTCACATGGCTGAGAGGTGATTAATGGAGTCTGCTGGGAACTCTGGGATGTCTCCAAGAGAGTGCATGGATAAGCTCCATCTAGGGAACATGCTCCATGTAGGTATTTTGGCAGGCTGAAATCCTTGGGGCAAAGTCAGTTGATGTGTTCTCTACATAGACAAGGCATGGGAGAGCAATGCGGAGGGCTGCCAGGTCAGAAACTCTGGCCTGCTTTGCCTCTGCCCATGTTTTGCTATGAGATATTAGCAGATAATGGTGTGAGTTAGGCTGTACCTCTGGTATCCAGCTGCATGGCAAGGCGAAGGGTTGGTGTGGTGCTGATGAATCAGTGGTAGGCTTAGTGCTTAGTGCTAGCTGGCACTGCCCTGGTGTGCCTGCAGGCATGGCTCCACGTGCCCTGTCTGGTGTGTGCCATGGGTGTGAATGATGTGCTGAGGCAGTGGGAGAGACAGAAGTAACGATAACTTCTTCATTGTGAGATGCCATGTTGGGACAGACCACAAGAGTGACCTATGAGACAGGACAGCCCTTAAAAATTTAAAATAAAGATCAGCATAGTGTTGTATTGGTCCTGATGCACAACAAGTCAGACTGAACTGTACTGCAGAAATCACCATCTGTTGAACCACTGAATAGCATCTTGCTCTTTTCTATCCATAAGGCTTTTGATACTGTAACTCTGTCCTTCTTTAAGGGGAGCTGTGCTATTGGAGAGGCCAGGAGCTATCACAAGCTTTGTATTCTCCTGTATGCAGAGAAGCTGGGTCTTCCTGACCTTTATGTGAGCTACCAGGAGCAAGACTGTTTATAAGGTCATCCGTCTGGGTGGGTGGATAGCTGGTTTGCTACCTTTCTGCGTATAGTCCTATTAAAAATAGAGCAAGTTATTGAGTATACCAACTAGTTTTAAAGTAGAGAACATAACTGGTTTTATATCATGTTCACTCTTTAGTGTATGAAGACACTGTTTTGCTGTTTTTTAAAAAAATTCAAAATCTGTATCTTACAGACTTAAGTGCTGTTACACGAACAAAAAACCTCCACAAAAGATGTTTAAGCATAGTGTGATGGTTTTTTACTACAGAAAGGGAAAGATTCTTGGTGATGGCTTTTCCCTTCAAGTGTTTTATACAGAAATTCATGCTAACCATTTGCCGTATTTTAACCTGAGGGTTCACAAAACAAGTTTCTGTTTCAAAGACGTAAAGTCTACAGGCAGTAAGAACAAGGAAGAGCTATGTGCTAAAGAATACCACACCCTCAGGCAAACATATTACATGGCTGCAGTTGAAAAGCACATGATCCTGTGCTTGCACAAAAAAACCCCGTCTTCCTTTTGCCCTCCAAGCAATTGGCTGTGATAACACCTACTATTTAGAGGCCCAGATAAGCCAAATATCCTCTTTCTTTGTCCCTGAGTCATGCAGTTGAAGTCCAAGAACATGTGGCTCAAGATAGACTGCATGTTCAAGTACATGTTTTCACTGAGCAATATGGGGATTTTGTGGTGGAGGACAGAAGAAAAACAGCACAGAAGGTGACAGAGGGTAGTGTGCCTTGAATATCAAAAAAGATGTGTAAATGAGAAGCAAGAAGAGACCATCTTTCACATTTTTTGAGTTGCCGTTAACAAAGAATCTAGAGATTTGGGAGAAGAGAGAAAAGAGGAAAGAGAGAAAATATCAACCAGGTGGCAGAAGACACTGTAATCCAGCTGGTAAGTCCTCCTGGCTCCTGGTCACCAGCTTGTGTCACATGCCCCAGCGCACCTGCCCTGGGCACCCTGGACTCCATGGCTTTCCCCTTCTGCACGTTCCACCCAGGGTCTGAGTCATGGCTTAAAATAGAAAGTGAACTTTTCAGGAAGGGGTTGACTGCCCAGGCATTTCTGCCCTGCCCAGCCCAATGGGGTCTTGATTCAGGCTGTGTACTCCGAGTGTTTATTTTAAAGCAAAAGTAAATAGCATTATATACGTCAGTACTCAGACAAAGGTTTTTGAGTAATAGCTCAGCCTCGTATTTGAACTCCTCATTTCCATCTTAAAGTATGGTAATACGATAGGGTGGAAAATACAAATTTTTCTTTGACTGACAAGAAATGAATGAGCATATGCAGGAATATGAAGTCCAGAAGTTAGGGGGAATTAAACCTGTGGCTTTCAAAGCTTCCCATGGAAATTTTCTCCTCTCTGCAAGGTAACCTTGGAATTTTCCTGTCACTTCAACCCAGCGTATCCCAGTATCTATGGTTCCTGTGCCAGATACTGTTACATCTGTTGCCACTTTAGCTGAAGCAAGTAAGCAGGGCATGGTACAGTAGAAACCAAAGAGGATTTTTTTTCTCTGGGCTCTTCCCTCAGTGCCAAACATCTGCGGCTGCCTATCCCTGGAGGCATGATCCCAAAGCTGGTCAAGTCAGTTAGTTCTGCTGTCCCAGGTCCAGAGCCTGAATGCACAATACAGCACAGTATGTTCCAGTGTTTCTTCAAGCCAAAAGAAAACTATGTTGAATTCCCACTGATAATTTTATTGATACTGTTTAATTGTATTTTATTTTAAATTCCAGACTAGGGTAATGCTCTGTGCAAATGAAAAAATTATCCCATGTTACCCCTTGGCTTGATGACTTTTGTCTGGCTCATTTATGACCCATCCCAGTGTGCTCCTTTGTTCTGTTACACTTATTTATTATTGCTGCTGCCACAATCAGGTTATCTCCTTTCTTCTTTCTGGTACCTGATACTCCAGACTTTTGATCTCTGGCCCCGGGTAACGTCATTTGTAATTCCCAAGTGCAGAGGAGCCTGCTGTGATGAGAACAGCTATTGTTTATATACCGCCATTGCAATTCCTTTACCAGTGGAAAAACCTGTGGTGGGGCAGGAATAGAATATAATTTATTGTTTCATCAGCAATGGATCACTGTACCTGCAATGAATCCAGTCATAGTGTCAAAGCAAGGAGAGGGGAGAAAAATAGTGAAGATTTCAGATCAGCAACTTCCACTGCACATTAGTGTGTGCTCTGTAACTTTAGGAACTTGTAGTCAACCTTGGTGGTGATCATTTCTCTACAATCCCTGTAGAGGGAATGGAGAGGGAAGCTGAAATTGCCAACACAAATTTTAGAAGCTGTAATTTTTTTTCTGATGTAGTTGATGGAACCCAGCTGACTTTTTCATCTCCTTATTTATTCAACTTACCCCAACAGCACCAGAGCAGACATATGCTCCCTGCTAAAGGGAGAATTTCTCCTCTGTCTGTCATTGGCAGTATTCAGCCATCTAGAGAGGTCATTGCTGGGCAGAGTGAGATGCCACGGTTCCAGAATCACATGTATCCATTGCAGATTTTTGCCAAGGCCTCTTGTTAACAAAGCACTAATATGTTAGTATGGAAGTTTTCCCCTTCTTTTCCTTGCTTGCTCATTCCTTGCTGCTGGCAGTTACTGCTGCTGCGTACAAAACTATGCTAAAATGTTCAGTGACTTTCTGAGTGTGTGCTCCACAAAGTGCTTGAAGCACTGTTATCTTTGCAATGAAGGAAACCCGTGGCACGTGTTTTATAGGGTCAAACTGTTACTGTGCAGCTTGACTCTAAGTCAATAAATGCTTGTGTGTGTTGTTCTCCTATGCTTCATGTATCCTTTGTGTAATAAAGACCACATCATTAGCAAAAGGCTAAATCCTGCACTAAAGCAAATGGCCAATTAGTTGTTATATATTTTTCTTACCTAAGGACTTCATGTCTGTTTATGATATCAGAGCATCAGCATTTTCTCCCTGGTTTGGAATTGTGAACTCTAGCCTGTGTGTCTGATCAATAAACCATTTAAGTCTGTCACTGGCTACATGTACTTAGAACATCTGGCACCAAAACTCCTGATTTCAGCTTCAGTGGCTGTGAATTGATTAGGGTAAGATGATATTTGCATAAATAAAAGCATTTTTAAATCTCTCATATTCCTTTAACATGCAGCCCAATTTATTGCTGTTTATAGTTGTAATTTTCTTTAGGCACTGAAGTCCCAAAGCATTTTATTTACACAGACGACAAATTATTTGGTCTTGAGGGTTTTGGTTTTTTCCCTATTTTTTCTGTAGATATCAAGGTTGTCACAACCCACATCATATTTTACTCATTCAGTAATTTTATATCTTAAATGTTTTTCCTTTTCTTTCCAGATGCAGAGGGAAATTGCTTATACGGGCCGAGATGGCCCAAGTGCTTCCCGTCCTGGATCTGCCATGCACCCTCCACACGCGATGCCCAGCTCTCCGCCCTCCACCCCGGTGCCCCACTCCATGCCTCCCTCTCCGTCCAGGATTCCCTACGGTGGGGGCCGGCCCATGGGTGTGCCAGGCAATGCCACCATCCCCAGGGACCGTCTCTCCAGCGTGCCAGCCTCACGCTCAATATCGCCCAGCCCGAGCGCCATTTTGGAGAGACGGGACGTGAAGCCAGATGAGGACATGAGTAACAAAAACCTTGCCCTGATCCGAAATGAAGGTCTGTACAGTGACCCCTACTTGTTTCATGAGGGGAGGATGAGTGTGGCTGCCCCCCACTCCGGACACCCCCTTGATGTCCCCGATCACATTGTGGCCTACCATCGCAGTGCCATGAGGTCATCAAGCACTTACTGCAACCCTTCTATGCAGCCTGAAATGCTGGAGCAGTCCTTGTACAGACAAAAGTCACGAAAGTACCCGGAGAGCCATTTGCCCACTCTTGGCTCTAAAACACCTCCTGCCTCACCCCATAGGGTGCCTGACATGAGAATGATTGATATTCATCCTCACCATGGTGCTCACATTCCCCCACACACCATCCAGCCTGACAGGTCCTCCCCCAGCCGCCAGTCCTTCAAAAAGGAGCAAGGACAGCCTGTGTTTGTGGACGCGAAAGCACGGAGTGCCCTTGGCCTCTCGAGCATGGCTGAGGCGGTGTCCTCTCCAGTTGACAAGCAGGCTTTTGGCTATGGGTCACCTGTGATGCCCAAGGACAAGGAGACAAGGTAAGGTAGAGCTAGGGCTTAATTTATGCAGATGAAAAATGTTCCTAATCTGCAGATCTCGTGCCATTTAACACCCAGGGGACAATGTAATGTGTAGGAGACTGCTGCACTGGGCTGCAATGTTTATGAGCTGTCTGTCAAAGTAGTTGGTAATTTAGAGGAGATGCGACACCACCCATTATTAATCTGAAAGTATTGTCAACCCATGATGAATCCCTAGTTATTTTCATTTGTGTAAATTTCAGTCATTGGAAAAAATATAATAAAATAAAATTATTAACTAGGAATTTTCTTTCCAGACAACTAGATCATGTTACAAGAACAAATGATGTTCTGTTCCTGCTAATAAGGGAATATATTTCACCCCTGTTAAGAATGACACTCTGATATTGCAATTTTGGTTCTTTATGGAGTGGAGTTTTTCTCATCTAGTGTTAGGAAATGGGAAGAATTTATCATTACTGTCTTATCTCCTGTAAAACATGAATTTGCATAAAAATAGGACAGTTGTTTATAGTAATGTTCCTCAAGGGGAAACTGCTGAGAAGAGCAAGTCTGTCCCAGGGAAGAAATAGAAACACAAATGCTGTTCCCAGTGATTTTTCCACCATCAAAAATAGTTGGTAACCTGACTGTTAACTTTTGTGTGCTGACAGTGATGACAATGATCTCTCCTGTCTTTTTAAGGACCAGATTTATGCAAAGGTCTGTGAAGGCTTCTCCTGACATAGACCCTGCCCTAGGAGAGAAAAATCGTTACACTGCCAGTTGGTTGCTGTGCATTTGTATGAGTTGCACTAATCTCTAGTGTATTGTTTGAGCTGTTAACTTTTATAGAGCTCTTTAGGGAAGTGAAGATGAATAGCTGGAAAATGCTGAGCACACAGAGGCCAAAGGTAAATGCTGACTGCCTTAACCATTGAGGAGATACAGAGCTTTGTATAGCCCCTAAACTTCCCTTCCACCTGAGCAATTTGCTCAACAGTTTGTCACCTCTGACCATGCTTGGCCAGAAAAAGGAATGTATTGTGAGGTCCCTTGGTGGGAAGAAAATGGGGGACGGATGAAAATCAGCCATCCACAAAAATCACAGACTTACAGCTTGGTAGTTATATTGACACAAGGGTATGAGTTAGGGCATATTACAACCTAAGGTCAGTGAAAACTGATTTGTATCTAAAAAGAAGATGGAGGTACCTGAAATTTCATTTCAAGCTTCCATTATCACAACTAAGAAATAATTTGAGCTGTATTTGCCGATTCTAATCCAAGAGCTTTCAGATCAAAAATTTTACAAGGTTCATGTTAGGGTATTGAAAATAAGGGAGGACGCCAACAACTTCCCAGTCTGTGCAACCTCCTCTCTCCCCTGTGAGCACCTCATCTGTTCACTCAACTATACAGATATGCACAAGGCTGTGTATTGGTGAATATGTAAAGAGCAACTGCACAGATAATTCTTCAGCTCCTTAAGGGCAACTTTGTACCAGAATTTTTAGTCCTGGTCTCAGAATATATTTAGAATGATGCATAATTACACTTCCAAGTAAATACATGACCTTAAAATTCAGCATGATGTGTATTAGCCACATGGCACTGAAAAAATCATTCTGAAAGCTGCCCTTACAGGTTAAGGGGTTTATTAACTTTGAGAGAGTGTGACTTTTTAAAAACAAATTGTAAATACCAAAAGCAATTGATGCAAATTGGTGTGTTTTCTAACCACTGCAATGTTAATAATTGAGGTTTGAGTTCTACATGCACAAAATACCTTAAGCCTTATTTTAGCTTTGTAATAATTTCATGAACTTTGAAAGCAAACACTGTTGAGATTGTACCAAACTAAACAAGGGACTCTAAGCGTATCCAGGCTGAGGTGCTCTTTTCCTGCTTCAGCAGGGACTGATTTGTTACCAGGTTGTTATGAACACCTGAAAGGTGACATACATAATAGCAGAAAGGTACCCCATACCTTGTTGTGTAGGACTTACAGTTTACACCCATAAGCAGCACAGCTGGGCTTGCTTCTACGGGCAAGAATATTTTGGGATTGGAGAGATGGGGCTGAGTTCATCCTCTCCCAGGCATGGTAAAATGAGGTGTAAGCTTCTCTGTCATGCATATTATCCATTTGCTGATGACTGTGCAAAGAGCCTAAAAAGCAGGCCACAGCAAGCAAATGGTGGTTTAACACACCACCTGCACACAGCCTGCATGCAGAGAGTGTCAGGTGTGGGGTAGCAACAAAAGGACAGATTATCTGTTACCCATGGGGATACTGAGGAGGGAGATCTTTTGCATTTTTGCACTGTGACAAGAGAGACTCCCCATCCAGACTCATTGAGGAGTGGGCTGATGACCGTCCTCACAAGTGGGGTTTGCTGAGAACAAAGAAAACCTCTCTTGTGCCATCTTTGTGGAAATTACCTTGAAGTAGCACTGTCCAGCCTCAGGACAATGCATAGTTTAAGTCATGGAAAAGATTAAAATGGATAGTGACAATGCCAGAAGTTAAACTAAATGTCTCTTACCCTATTATTTCTCCTTCAATTTTTCCAGTCCGGGGCTGAAGTAGTGTATATATATGTACTTCATCAGTGTATGGTGGGTACTTATAGCATATCAGACCTTTCACTGACCATATCCTGGTTTTGTTGAAGAAAATGGGTCCATTACCTCTGAAATGTTAACTGCAGCAGATGTGGGTCTACAAAAGATGAAAACTGGTATTTCCAATCTCTCCTTTTGGAGTTCCCAATTTTAGTTTTGCATTTTGGAAGCCAGTCTCATCAAGGCTGTTAGGAGTTGAAGGGGATTTAATTGCTTCATATAATTCTTTCTTGTATCTGTTTTACCACGGGTGTTCTCAAGGTAGCTACTTCTGTGGTAGAAAGCATAGAATAAATTGTCACAGCAGTCCATTTACCAGAAGAGTTCCATATAAAGCTATTTTACAACAGTGAGAAGAAACAAGTCCATGGTGATTTTAAAAAATAAAATATATTCATATTCATATGCACAAAAATCCTACAAGTTGTAGCAGGTTGCAGCAGTTCATATTTGAGGGGTCATCATCCCTTAAATCTGAGGTTTACAGGAAGAATTAATAAATTTTTTTGAGGGAACGTGAGTTGCTTGAACAGTGATTTGCTATCATATTTTTGGATGTCCCATTTATGTAGCTTATGGTTGACAGTTCTGGAGGTTACTAGAGGCAAAACAGGTGTTTAAATGTTGATAAATTGGAAAATAAGCAGTTTACCCAAAAGTGCATTAAATTAAATGCCATTTAACTTACATTCTTTGCATTTAAAACATGTGTTGTGTTGCAAAATTGTAGGTTATTTGATAGTGCTGAATATCTATATAATAAATCCTGCTACTTTCCTTTGTGAAAGATGTCAAATAATCAGGCAGAAAAAGATGAATGCAAATGACCAATACAGGATGGAGAAGAGGTAAATTGTACTTCGACTTCCTTCTGTTGGAGGAACTGCTTTAGGAAGATGAAATGCAAGCTCTTGGATAAGAGTTGTCAAATAGTATCACAGCTGGCAGTGCTTCAAAGCTTTCGTTTTCCTTTTAGCTTCAAGCTGTAGAAAGTTTGTGTTTAACCTTATTCTTAGAAGACTGAAATATTCACCTGTATGTATCTTTCCTTTGAGAGGAGGGCAGAGTGCAGAAGCATTCTGCTGGTCTTTGCTTCACACCCTTCTAGAGTATCCACTCTGCTGTGCTGAGGGGACTTTGGGGTAAAGTCTGACTGTGTTACTTTCATTTGTTTCCAGGGAAGGCATTGGGAAAGGCAACTTACTCCTTTTTCCTTTTTTTTTTCCAGTGAGATAAAAACACTTGTAAAGAAATGTTTCTCTCATAGTGTGATATACAAAGAAATTAATTTTTCCCTGTCTCTGACCCTCTTTTTGATTACTATACAGACTTCCCTCAGCGTCTAACTGTAAAATATGAAGTCACTGAAAATCTTTCTCTGGGATAGTATGCCAATTAGTTCATGGTGCCAGACTTATTTGAGTACGTCTGTTATGGATGATGTGCTGCACAGCCTAGAGTTGGACAGGAACATGAATGAACAGCTACACAACCCAGCTCTAGTTTCTGTCTGTATGATGTATCCTCTCAGTGATGTGAATATTAAAGATGTCCCCAGGAAAGGGAAGGAATATGCAAGTCACACTTAAATAGCATCACTGTGAGAAGCAATATGCTGAATCCTGCTTAGGATTACTTGCAGTTAGTTGCAGTAGAGGAAATGACACGAAACCTCCGTGAAGCTGTAAGGAAGACATCTGGTGACAAAATCTGATGTCTTAGTCCAGAGTTCCCAGAGAAGTAAGGGCTTGTTTTGCTTCTGCTGACTTTGGAGAGCAAGATGCTAAGGCAGGGCCTCAGTGCCAGTGCCTGGACATTCCCCGGGGCCAGGGCTGTGTATCAGGCAGCCAGGGAGAACAGAGCTCCCTTCCTGCTTTGCTGGCCAAGGTCTGTGACAAGCCAAAGCCAAGTCTGACAGAGAGGACTGCTAGAGCTGGCAGTCACTTCTGACCTTGTCCCCTCCTTTCCTCCTCCACCATGCTACCACCTCTGACTCTCCCAGCATTCACAGGAAAACAATGTGAAACAATTCCTTTCTGTGCTCAGGCTGATAAAATAGCCTTTTCTTTCCCAACTGCTGTGCAAGGAACCCTCCCTGCTCTTCCTGGGTGGTGGAGAGATGGAGATTTATCTGGGAAATTCATCTGGGAACAGAGACAGAGTTTGACCTTCTTGTGCTGCCACTGCCAGCAGAGGCACCACTGCATTTTGTTCTGCCTGACCCTCTCTCCTAGTGCTCTGTGTCCTGGCCTGCCCTGTCCACAGGGGCCCTGGCCTGCCCCATGTCACCAGAGTGCCAGCCCGACCCATGCCTTGGGAACCCTAGCCTGCCCCATGTCACTGGAGCGCTGGTCTGCCCCATGCTGTGGGGACCTCAGCCTGGCCCATCCATGGGACAAGTGCAGGAAGGGGTGGTGGGGCAGGCTATTCCCCTCACCTTCCCTCTCCACAGTAGGGAGCACAGCGAGAGGTAGAGAATATAATGTTGAGAACCAAAAGTGTACAACTGTCATGACAGTGCCAGCATCTCTGATAGACCCCAAGCCTGGTGCAGGCTGAAGAAAGTGATCCTTTTCTCCCTCCTGAGCTGAGGTTGCTGCAGGCCTTCCCAGGGAAGCCAGAGGGGAAGGGAAAGGCTGCAAAGCCCATTCCTGCTCCTCTGAGGCCATGTGGCGGGCAGCAGGACTGGTCCACCATCCCTCCAGCCACGTCAGCCCAGAACATGGCTTCACCATTGGTCTGGTCACGCTGCATCCCTCCCTGCCCATACTGGAGTTCACAGCCTCCCACCACCTTCAATCGGACCACCAGGTCTCCAAAAATCTGGTCATTTTATTTAATGTCTAAAAGGCACCTCCTTTCACACACCTGTTTTTGAAATGTTTGGTGCTGATGGCCATAACGAGTCTGGGTATTACAGAGAAATGACTACAGGAAAAATCCTGCCTTGTCTTTTAACAGAGTAACTCCAGAGCACATGTAGATTCTTTGCATTCTTAACGCTTTTACCATATGAAAAATAATGTGCACTGTGCAACTGATTCCAGTATTTCATTTGTTTTTCATCATCTCCTATCTCTGGAACATCCCTCTCTCTCTTAACAACATATTTTCCTAGATTTCATGGCAAGGGACTAGATCAGCTTTGTGTTGCCATAATCTCTTTTGAAGCAGAAAATTGTTTCCAGATTATCAAATGCAGGATGGAAAAAACATCATATTTATGAATTGGTAAAACAGATAGACTTCCAATTGAGTTTAGTTCCAGGAAGGTTTTGTGATGATTATCTGGGAAAAAGAAATGTTTTCATTATTAAGTGTCAAAAATGCTGCATTAAAGTTTGTTAGAGTATCCCAGGCATTTAGTACTTGCTTTTATTCCAAAGGTTACTGTAGCTTGAACCAGTTTCTTATTTTAACACTTATAATAGTGGAAATTCTGTAACTTATTTCTTGGTTTGAAATGAATTAGGTCAGATTTACTAGTCTCCTCATCACCCTTCAAAATATCGTTCAACATGAAGACAGAAAAGTAAGATGTGCACACTGTATTAAATCACAGTAAGAACACGTCTGCCAGTTGGGGACTGACTGAGCACTCTCTTCTTCCCTCCTTGTGTCTGTTAGCATCTCATTACTTGTCTTGCTACTCTGTTTTCCCAATGTCTGAGTGTTTCAGACAGAGCCTCTCCTAGCTATGGTATCTGTGTGCCGTCCCAGCAAACCTCTATTTCATTGCCAGAATGTGAATGAAATAATTAACCTGAATAATCTGGCTGGCTACAGGCTGGGCTGGTTACTCGCTTTGTATCATGTCAGCTTGCTTTTACTTGGTATTGGTACATGCATTTGAGCTTATATGGCCCTTATTGATTGGCCTTAACTGCTGGCATATAGGGATGCATTTTCAGAAGGTACTGTCTGAGGTCCCATGTTGATGTGTGTCTATGTTGTGGTGTGCCATTGACATAGTGGCATATGAAAGGCACCTGTGTGAGAAAAAGGCTGTTTTGGAGGAAGTTACCTGGTACCTGACTAATACATGTTTTTATATAAACAGATAAACACAAAAACGTTAGCCTTCCTATCCAAAAAAGTCACCGCTCTTGTTTAGTGGCCTTTGGTACCTATGGAAAGCACTGACCGTACCTATTACATTTCTCTTAATCTCTTTTCTTCTACTTTTTAGGAATTTCTCAGGATATGTGCATGAAAGCAAATCTGTTTTATGATAACATTGCTGTGCAGTCTGCATTTGGTTCCTGTGCCTGTTTGTCACACTGCTGTGCTTTCCAAAGCAGACAGTTGTGATGTCAGGTGCAAAGGATTTGGGATGGGAATTAGTCAGCTTGAGCAGATTAAGTGCTTCATAGACAAAAATCCTGGGTTTGGGGAAAGTAAAAATAGTAACAAGAAGTGTAAAGTGAAACCTTATATACAGACAAATTGTTGGCCAAGTGTAGGTAAAAGAAAAAAATATATGCAATGCTGAAAAAAAAAGATTTTTACTAGTCACAAGAATCGTTAACTGTTTGTTTTAGGTGCCTGTCTTGTGAGGTCATTAGAATTTAATTATCTGGGTGGGTGGCTGTTTTGTTCTTTTTTAACCAAGCAGATGTCTTTTTTATTGTCTGTTACCATGCAAAAGCTGTCCAAGCCAAGATGTGGTAAGCTGCTGCAACAAGGTATATGCAAACTGGTATCCACAGGCCTTTGCACAAACTCTGTAGTGTCTTTCCAATTCTGTGGTAATCATTCACCTAGAAAAACAAGTCTGAAAGCAAATATATCTGGCTTTAACAAACGGTTCTCTTGTCTTACAGAGAGAGGATACAAGCCATGGAGAAACAGATTGCCAGTTTAACTGGTCTTGTTCAGTCTGCGCTTTTTAAAGGGCCAAATACAAGTAATAGCAAAGATGCTTCTAGGTAAAAAAAGAATTCATTAAATCTGTTTCTCTGTAATAATTTTAGTAATCAATCAACAAAAATCATATTTGAATGTAATAGTAAAAAAAACCCTGAATGCTCAATCATTTTTAAATATCTTTATCATCCCCATGGGAATGCTAGGCAGAGAGGAAAAATATACCAAATGATAGATGGAGATTAACTGCATTACTCTTCTTTGTGTTAAAAAGAATTAATGTAGCTACATCTCTGTGCTTTCTACTGCTTATACTCCATTCCTTGCTTAACTTGTATTAAAAGCTGATTTAAAAAAAAACAACTGGCAAGCTACTGGTGATTTAAATTAAAAGTATGTATGCTAGACAAGGCCATTTAATTTGCTGATTATAAAATTCTTTATAATTTTATTGTTAGTAAGGTAAATTTTTTTTTTTAATTCCTTAGTGAGAAGATGATGCTGAAAATTGTGTCTGGCAAGAGCAGCACTGACACTGCAGGTAAGATAATCACTTTCAATTTAAAAATTATTCAGGTATATGAATAGCTCTAACATTACTACCATCCCAGTTTATGCAAATGTCAAATTTAATTAAATTCCCATAGATATAATGTCAGAACTGAAGTTTAAGTTCAGAATACAGGAGTCAATCACATCTTTGTTAAGAGAGGGATTTCTGACAGGCTGAGGTGGTCTTTGGAATGAATCTCACACCTGCAATGAGTGGTTTAAATGAGATACAGAGTCTGCATATGGTGAATTTTCCAGTGACTCATCCCGTCTATAGTTTCTATTTGTCATTAACCAGATGTATCCAGATTGCTGTAGAAGACTAAATATTTAATTCCTATTCTGGTCACCTGAACTTTTCTTTAAGGTTCTTGTCAGTAGGATGCTATGGGTGTAATGACACTAAGGAATTTAGCAGTCAGCAAGAAGCACTTTCACTAATTAAGCTGTGTTGATCTGTTACTCATTATTAGCATGTGCCTAAACTATTCTGAGCAAGAATCAATTATGAAGCCAATAAGAGCTGGTCTTATTTTAGCTTCCCGTGTGGAGAGTTGGTAAGTGTTTAAAAGATGGAGTTAAGGCTGCTATGAAAGAATACCTCCATGTGAGCAGAGCTCTTTTTTCTTTGTGTATGGGCTGCTGCTGCATGTGTCTGCAGGGTGTTCATGTGTCTATATGCCTCCTCTTCACCCTTTGTCATGCACTGAATGCAAATAAAGGCAGTTCCCTACTTCCTGGTAATGCTATTCCCACAGGGAGGTCTGTGCTCTGGCAGGTAGTAAACCACACACATTTATTAGCAAATCTGTTATGCTCTTAACCAGCCTTTCTGTTGGAGCTGTTAGTTCACGCTCAGGATTCCTGTTTGTCTGGAATTGCAGTATGGTCCCTCTAACTGACAGAAATCAAACATGACCTGGAAACCATCAAGCATATGCAACAGAGAAAGGGCTCAAGTCCTAGTACTGGAGCTTTGCTCCCAAGCCACTCTCTAGTCCTGTTACAGTTCTTTCCTTCCTGCTGGCTCCTGGATGGGGAGAGCAGTAAGTTGTAATTTATCAGTGTCAAAAGTAGTCCATCATTTTTCAAAGCAGCTGCAAAATGCTCTTAGACTTTTCCCTATTTCAATGTCATTATACAGTGAGAATTTATGGTATTTCACACCAGCGTGGGCTTTGTCTCATACAAAGCACCTATGAAACCATCAAAACGTGCACGCACATTACCTCGTGTTACCCTTTGTGTTGCTGTTCAGCCTTTCTGCTTTCCCTGTGCTTGACTAATTCAGATAAATACTTTGTGGGAGGCACTGAGTTGGAGATCCTGATCTAGATGAGCCATGCTTTGAGTAGGACTTTGCACCAGATGACATCCAGAGGTCCCTTTCAACCTAAATTATTCAGTGGTTTGTGAGTGTGTGTGTGAATGTGCTCTCAGTGAAATGAGAAATGGAATAATATTCATTAGGAAAATGGCCCTACACAAAGCAAAGGTGGGGATTTCTTGGTGTGAAAGTCATGCCCAGCCCACCAGCACCATCTGACCATCAAACATTTCCTGCCACTGTTGTTCCCAAAGACTCCTCACTCACTGCCTTGTCATATCACTGAACACAGATCCCTGAAATGGCAACATTACGTCTAACAGGTACATGTCCAAGCATGGTGGGGTGAAGGGTGGAGCATGGAATTTACTGCCAGAAGACCAGATCAGCATTTGTCATGTACTGACAGAGACATTGCTTTGTCACATGGCCATGCCTATGTCCAGCATGTGAGTAAGGATACCAGCATTTGGGTTGTGCAGTTCATGCCTTTCTGCTGACTTGGGCGATGGGGATAGGGCAGTGGGACCAGCTGTGCAGCCAGCCACCTGCAAGGATCCCTATCAGGGCTAGAAAGTATAGTTGCAACTCCAGCGTCTCCATCCCTAAATCCTGTCCTTCCAGTATGACTCACCCACAAAATTAAATTGTCGCAGGTAAGGGAAACAAGGTGTGATGCTGACCCCAATATACTACAGTATTGCAACCCACATCAGCTATTATTGAAGACTACTTTATAATAGAATAGTCCTGTATAATAGAATATTTTGCTTTTGCACCTGCTTTTGAAATTGAGTGTGTCAGGGTCTAATAAGTCAATGCAACCCCTACTTACTTGAAAATAAGGCAATCTGCTAGAATATGCTACAGAATGTTTCTCCTCTTTGTAAATATGCCTGGGTTTAAACGTGCCAGCAGCATCTAGAAACGCTTCTGCTGACCGCTCTTTTCATCTTCAATTCACCCCAATCCTTATTAAATATAGCCATTCAGACAATTGGCTCTCTTACTATACAATTCCATTTGACAAGTGTGCACTGAGATACTAGGTTTAGTAATTTCAAAGTCTATTTGAAAGAAGAAGTAGTATAAAATGTTGATTGAGCAGTCCTTTCTAGAGCACTGGTAAGCAGAAACATGAATTGCTTCCCCCACTGAACAATAAAACATCTGTGCAGGATAAAATTGGCTCATCAATGTTGAACCAACATTGTATTTTATAGTATGTATTCCAATGATAGGAGACTTTCTTGAAAAATAGAAAACTAGCTCACTTGGGAAGGGAAAGAAACCAAAATTTCTAAGTCCTAGATAACTCTATATAGCTAGATTGTAAATACTCTAGTATTTCATATAAACCAAATTGTTGCTTTTAACATATTTTTGCTTTGCCAGTCTCTAGCAGATTCTTTAGCCTCAAATATTAAAAAGCATAAATAAAACTGCTTTTTCACTGGGGAAAATGAGCCTGTTAATGATCGTGCTTGTCTGCATTTCTTATGTTTTATTGCTTTAGGCTGAGTTCTTTCATGGCAGGTGGTTTTGAAGATCAGTAACCTTCCACAGATTTACTATGTCTCTTCTACCAATGTTAGGAGAAATCCCATGACTGAATCCTTATAAACTTCTTCAGTTCATCAAAAGTAAATGTCATCAAGAGACTCTTCACTTAGAAACAGCGTGTGACTCTAAACCAAACCATACTAAGAAGAATCTCCTTGAGACTACTAACAAATATGCTGAGAAATGCTCTTCTACACTCTTCTCTGTCATATTTTAGTTCATCAGATGGTGAGAGTGATAGATTAAATCCTGGATTCACTGATTAAATTGAGATCAGTTGTATCATGGATTATCAAAATAAAACAATAGTACTTTGCTGGTTGATGTCTTGTTGGAAGAGGAAGAAGGACATTTCAGTATTTCCTGAAAAGTGATAAGGAGTACGTCTTTCTATGCTAACACCACCAGTACAAGCTAGAGAGAGGGAGATGGCAGCAGGGAGAAGTATTACAGATGCAGGGCTTGGATTTGATTCCTCACTCTTTGTGAAATGTCTTGTCATCTCTGTGTATCTTGTGTGCCTTTTAAACACGCATAACTTATGCCATGATGATCTGTGAGTTAAAAACATTGTCCATATCTGCATGCTTATCTGAGATTCAAATATAGATCGCACCAGTCTTTGAGCTCTGTCAGCATTTGTAGGTAAAACATGATCCTGAATTATTTCTGGATCGATGAGGTGAAGTTGTGCACTAATATATAGAGAATATTTTATTCTTTTAAGGGTGCTTTAGTGCTTGGCCATAAGAGCCCATTAATGATGGAATTGCAACCTTAACATTGCATTTGCCTATTTGTTCAGTGGATTCTAGCTGGATGGAAAGAGAACTAAGTAACTGTCATGTGTCTCCCGAAATGATGCTTGAAATGTTGTGGCTCTTGAATAAGGAGATGAGTAATTTGTGAAGAAACATTGCTGCGTGTCTTCTGATGGCCTTTCTTCCTAGTCTGCTTCAAAATAAAATCTTAGCATTTTAGAAAGAAAAATAGAATCTGGAAAATGGAAGGAAAGCAGTGTCTCTGCAGCCATAGCAAAGGCCATGTGTCAGGGAGGGGAAGTTGTGTTCCTTACCTTCCTGAGCCTGGGCAAGCAGCAAACCTTTCCCCCTTCTGCACATCAGTTCTCTTTGTACTTTAAAAATGGCAGCTTAGTTTATTAGCCTTTGTAAAAAAGGTTAACATTTGTTTTTTGTCCAGAGTATTAGGGAATTATGGAGGGGTTTTGCATTCAGGCCCCCTTACCTTGCTCCAGTGAGGGTTTATTTAAAAACCTGAGAGCCAGTGCTGTTTCTTTCCCTCCAGTCCATCTGGCCTCACATCTAATCATAAAGCTACAGCCTGGGACTGTTTCCAAAAGCGAGCTATACTCCCTAGATGAAGCAGCGCCTCATTCATTCCTTTTTGTTGAAAATATGTATCTCTGAGAAATCATCTGCTGATCCTTTCTGCACTCCCATACTCACTGGTGTCTGTGGTTGTGTTTCACACCCTTGGGAGTCCCGTGTCATGGTTCATAGGCTCTAGCACTCTCTATGGCAGGGGCACCACGGCAGCAAAGAGTACCTAAGGGTGAGAAGAGGTGGCGAAGGCAGCTGAGGAGGAGGAGAGCGTTTACTTCTGTTTACAGAAGCAGATCACAGTCCATCTAGACTAAAAGGAAAGCAGGCACCCCTTCCTGAGAAAATATGTGAATTGACTGGGGTCCAGCATGGGGAGAGAGACTGGCGGGGACTGATTCATGCCTTGGCTGCATCGTCACAGGGTCGGGGGCTGAAGTTTTGGAGATTTGCTTGAGGCAAAGAATAGCAGAAAGGTAGATGTGCTTTCAGAAATAGTGCAGATTTGTGGCGAGGGATCAGAACTCTTGGAGGCTTATCCACATATTTCAGACTCTCTGGTGGTTTCTGTCTGTAGGGTTTATGAACTAAATACCCTTTTCTTAAAAAAAAGGGAAAAAATAGTGCATGTGGGAGGGAGATAGTTGCTTGACGGTAGGAAAAACTGCAGTGTACATGTAGGCAGATAAGTATTAGCATATATTAGACTGAAGCATAGAGTGGCAGTGAATGGCTGAAGTACAGAATGGCAGTGAACAAGGACATTTATTTCTTGAGTGTTGCTTTCTGTTAAGCAGCTCTTTGAAAGTCAAGAGAGCATTGAATCATACTGGAGTATAGCAAAACTGTGCAGCAGCTTGGTCAGCGTTGAAATGAAAAGTGCTGTTGCTGAAGCACTGAGCAGATCTAGCTGGAGCACATCTAGGTAGGTACAGCATTACAACGGCCACCACTGGCCTAGAACAGGGTTTTTTTTGAGCATGTCTCCCAAAGCCTATGGCATGGCACACCTTATATAGCATGGGTGCAACAAGAGGCCCTGTGCTCCTACTGGCAGGAATTGCAAATGTAGATAAAGCAAGAAATGCAATTGTTCAGAAACCTTTTAGCCTACTTTTAAATAAAAATAGTCTGGTGTAATTCCCATCCTTTAAAAATGCTTCCCTCAGATGTATTTTGCAAAGGCTGTGTTTGAGGTATCCATTCTTGTTGGCAAAGGAATAACAATGTACATTTGGAGACTTTACTGGTTGAAAAGACTACTAGAGATGAGATGGCAAGGATGAAACCTACACTTCTGCATTCCTACTCATTCCAGCCAGAAAAATGTGTTATGCCCTTTGGTGCACTGAAAATTTGCCTTCAACAGACAAAGAAAAGCTTGCAACAATAGTTTCTGTTTGATTTCATTGAACTTGATATAATGTGAGCTTATGGGAACAAATGATGACCAAAATACCTGTGCAGATCCATCAGTGAGTTATTTTCCATTTCCTCTGATTTTTTTTTTTAATTCATACAGAAGCAAGAAAATGAAGCGTGACATAATCATAGAATAGAATCAGTTAGGTTGGAAAAGACCTTTAAGATCTTTAAGTCCAACTGTTAACCTAACATTGCTAAGTCCACCATGAAACCAAGCCCCTGAGCACCACATCTACATGTCTTTTAAATACCTCCAGGGATGATGACTCCACCACTTCCCTGGGCAGCCTGTTCCAGAGCTTAACAACCCTTTCTGCATAGAAATTTTTCCTAATATCCAACCTAAGCCTTCTCTGGCACAACTTGAGTCTATTATCTCTTGTCCTGTTAATTGTTACTTGGGAGAAGAGACTGACCCCGACCTCACTGCAACCTCCTTTCAGGCAGTTGTAGAGAGCAAGAAGGTCTCCCCTGAGCCTCCTTTTCTCCAGGCTAAACAACCCCAGTTCCCTCAGCCACTCCGCATAAGACTTGTTCTGTGGACCCTTTAACAGCTTCGTTGCCCTTCGTTGGACATGCTAAGTGTTTTTCTTGTAGTGCAGTAGTTCAGGGAGCAGCAGCCATCTGAGCCTGAGGGATAAGGTGGATCTGGCACTGTGATGCGCACAGTATGCAGGGCTACATAGTACTGGACTTTGAAAATGACACATGTCCTCCTGACAGTCTGTCATTTTGCCTGTTGTCAGTGAGGAGAGCTTGGGACACATAAGAAAGAATATTTGAAGAATATGGGTGTGTCAGTGCAAATTGCTAGAAGAAGCTGTAACATGACTATGAGCTGATGAGCTGGAATTTGCTTGTACCCTGTAAATAAAGTTTCTTCCCAGGTATTTGAGGCCTGAAAATAACAAGCTTGACATGGATGCTGTGTAGAGGAATAGTATTATTTAACAAAGAAAGTCTTGTGAGGACACTGATGGTTATTCTCAGTCTCTCAGTGTGGCTCAGCTCACTTCATTGTGTTATGCTGTATTCCTTTGTAAACATTGTCCTGAGCAAATGACGGACTAAAGGGGCATGGGTGGATGCAACATGGCTGGCGAGCAGTTCTCTGCCACACCATCATTTCATTTCTCTTCTCCTGGTTTTATATGGTAGCTGTTGAAGACACCTGATAGAAACAATGCAATTGTACTTTAAGCAGCAAAGCAAGATTGTCTATAGAAACCTTTTCTCCACACTTGGCAGTTTGACTGAATCTCTTTCCAGTGATAATTAATCAACAAATATGCAGTTCAGGAGTCCTGTGGATTTGCATCAACACGATCTCAGATGGCTCCTGGGAGAACAATCCTGAAGCTACTTTCAGCACCAGTTTGACTTGCTGGTGTTTTGTGTAATGTGCAGTTATAGCTTATTATCCCACCTCCACTACATGTGGTAGGAAGCAGTCTTGTGTAATGTGGTGCTCTGATATGGCTGAGGTTCCAGCACAGATACACTCTGATATTGCACGGTCTTCTCTCAAAATGTGTTTGATAAGAAGGTGCCAGTCCCCTGTTAATACCGATCATTGGCAGCTCTAATTTTCTTTTCTTGTCCATCTATGTGAAATACGTGTGGATTCAGTGGGCAGAGGAAGGATCATGTTTGCACCTTCTCTGCTGGTGAGCTCAACCTGTGCTGCTGCTTATTGCAGGTACTACGAACGCATCGGGGGGGAAGAACGCATTGGCAACTGTGGAGTCAGCTGCCATCCATCACCCTGCTGGAGCCCCATCAATGCAAGTCAGCCTGCATGGTATGAAACGCAATGTGTCAGATCTGCGGCTGCAGCTGCATCAGATGAAGCAGCTACAGGTACGTTTTTCTTGGTAGCGCTGGGAAAGTGGATTGTCAGCAAGTATCCTTTTCCTTTGTATCCCTCTTTCTCCCTCTTTTACCTTTTGTACATGAGTGTTTCTCTGTAGGAGAGTTCTAGCAAAGACTCAAGTATTGCAGATACAAATCTGCTCTAGCATAGTCCTAGAGATATGAGAATTAGCTCAGTTTAACTACTGCTGCTCAGATATTGAGAAAAAACTTCATTTCTAGCTTTGTTTCATGCTTTGTTTCAAGCAGTTTTTATATTACAATAATATCAAGTCTATGATTACAGTGGACACTGCTGTGCTATGTGCTGTATAAACATGTCAGAAGAGCCATGTTCCTTCTCCATACTGTTTACAGTAGAGACAGTTTTTAAGTGCCTGAACAAATAACTTTGATCTCAGGAAACCCAAATGTAGCTGAGGATCAGTAGACATGCATTAAGCCAGAGTTTGAGTCTTGTATTTACAGAATCCAGAAGAATAGCCAAGTTGAGCAGTAAGGATAAAAAGGTATTTCTAAAGTTGCTGCAGAGGTTTGTTGTGCCCTACTTACATTCACATTTTACCAGTACCTTCCTAACACACACCGAAACCTCAAAACCTGCAAGAAACAATAAGAACAATGAAGTATTAACCAGAATTTTCTGTTGACACATACCATCATGCTGCAAATGTAAATATATGCTATTCATCTCAGACACTGTGAAAATAAGCATGTGCAGCTGTACAGGTCTTCAGCCTTTCACCTAATTGGAAACCGAAGAGCTCTGTGTATTGTCTCAGAACATGTAAAAGGAGGTAAAGCAATTTCTTGTAAGACAAAGTGGACAGCAGGGGAAACATCAATACTCTGCCAGTCCATCACATGTTTGGTATTGTAGGGCTGCAGCTGGTGCTGTTACGACCAGGGTGGTTTTGAATATGGGAACGGTACTTGTCCTTATTTTGTGCAGATAAAATCATAGAATCTGTTTTCTATTGAGGAAAGCTGCATTTTTTGAGAAGACTGCAGCACCTGATTCCATGAGAACAAAGTTGATAGTGATCTTCAAGGCCTCTAGCAGTTTCAAATTAGACAGGTGCTAAAGCTGGGAGGAGTGAAGGGCAGCTGACCCAAGCTGGCCAACAGAAGTATTCCTTACCATAAATATCACACTCCCTATAAGTTGGAAAGTTTGTTGGGGACAGTCTCTTCTCCTTAATGGTCTCCATCCATGGAGGATCTTGCCCATCACGCCATTTCTGAGGCCTGCTTTCCTGGTACGTTATGACCATCAAGCTTTCGCTGGAGCAGTGGTGCTTGCAGTGTTTGACATCCAGCATTCACTGCTGGGAGTATGCAGTTCATAACCACTACATGGGCTGAGTGCAACTTTGTGTACTATATATTAGTATTAATACTGGTTTTTTATTATTATTTTATTGAATCTATTTCTATTTCAACCCATGTATTTCCTTTCCTTTTACCCATTCTCTTCATCTGGGAGAGTCATTGGATTATAGAACAAGTGACTATACAAAGGCAGTACTATGTCAATCTCCTTTGATACCCTGATGAATTTTAGAGCAGAGTAATGATAATACATATCAGAATTCAGAGCAAGTCTTGCCTTCACTACATTAACTAAAGGACATTGAACTATGAACTAGTCATAGGGGAAGAGAGTAGAAGGGTGAGGTAACTAAAATGTGGCCAAAGCTGAAGATGCTGTGACATGGTCATGTGCTTAGTTTGCTGGTAATGAAGAGATGGTAGAAGGTATTTGGAGCGAACAGATGTGTCAACCAGGTGACCTCTGCCTGTGATATATTTACATTTTCAGTTTAGGATGAGTATGTTCTGGTAGCTAATTTGTCTTTCAAAAGCTGTTCCCAGCAGTGCTGCCTATATGCTAGCCATCTAATTTCAAGTCTCTGGCTTGGGATCTCTGCCCTGGCACATTACGTCTAAGTGCATATTCTTCCACATTTGTGTTGCAAACCACTGCAGTCCCTCTGTGCTTCTGTAGCCTCATGTGCCAAATGCAGTTCTTGGCAAATCCCTGCACTCTGGCCACCAGCTGTGCTTAGCATGTGGACTCATAAGAACATTGTTGTCACAGGACCTGCTCACTGAGGAGGTGACATTTCCCCAGCTGCACCCACCTTGTCTCCATGACCCTGCCTGAGGATGGTAACCTTGCTTTTGATCAGATATAGCATTATGGCACACAGGAGCAAAGAAACTTGTACCATCTGCACAAATAAGTGTTGCCAAGAAAGTCTTGAGAAGGAAAAAAGGACATACACCAGTGTGCTCATTAACTCTGTCTGGCTTCCCTTATTTCAGAAATGATAGCAAATTTGGTGCATCGTGCCAGTAGGAAGTGGACAAAATTATGATAGCTGGATGAAAAAACCTCTAGCTCAAGGGAAACTTTGGTATATTACATATAAATTACACTCATGAGAGTAAGTTTTTGTCATGGCTTTCCTGAATGGGTGGAATGACTTTAAAAAAGAGCTCACAGTTTGTAGAGCAGCAAGTGAAACAGGTAGAGTGTTAAACTGAAGTGTTGAAATGTCACACTTCTAATGAAAAAATTTTGCATTATACTTTTGTAAAATAATTATAAGTAAAAGGAAGAAGTTTTTTTTCTGTTTTTTTTTCCCAGGTTGTTTGTGTAATATGTTTTCCAGTACTTCATACTTTTCACTTTCACTGTTTCTCCTGGGTTGGCTGTCAGTTTGTTCCTGTTTGTGTGAATTTTTCATACAGTGACAGACTAAAAAGAAACGCTTCCAAAGAACTGAAAAAGATGATCGCACAGGCACAAAAGTTGGCAACATAACTAAGGGACAGAAACAGGACATTAAACTGTACTTATTAGAGTATGGGGTTCAATTTTCAATTGATGATATCGCTGTAAGTTCTTACTCATTTGCTTAATAGAATCAGAGAAATACATGATGGAAGGGACCTGTTTCATTCATGTAGCCTTTGTGCTGGCAAAGTCCTCTTTTTAAAACATACCCAGCAGCAATTGATCCAGATGTACTGATTCACACACCAGTTAAATGTATATGTCACCAGATGCAACCAAGAAGTTAAGACTGTTTCGGTCTGTGGTTGGATATTAATCAGAGATTCTTGAAATAAAGACATTTGCATCATGGCTATTGCTAGAGGTTAGATACACATCTTGCTACTCCACTAGCATCTTCCTTAGGTGATCTGATTTTCAGGGATACTCAAGAAAGACTAGTTTAATGGTGCCATGGAGTTTTCCTTATTGCCAGAGATAGGCTATAACCCAGCCTGTGTCCTGGATGCATTTGCTGTTGGTAAGACTGGAGCCCATGATGAGTTGGGTGGGGTTGTTCATTCTGCGCCCCGAGATAATGAGAACTCTTAGTGACAGTTCAAACCAAGCCATAGAGTACGTGGTTATGGTATATATCATTAGCTTATATGTACATTCGATTTTTTTTTTTTTTCCTATTCCTTCATTTCTTTAGTTGAGAACATTTTAAGGGAAAGCAGTTAGATATGATTGAGTTTCACTTTTAGGAATGTGTATGCATACATGCTTCTCCTTCTCTCTACATACTACTTGCAGGGAAATGGGTGCTACAGAAAGGATAGAAAATGTAATAGTAATACTGCCATGAATTATATATGATACTCTGTCTCACAAGTGTAACTTTGAATTAGAAATTCAAATGTGTTTTGAGCTACATTATAGAGTTGGTGAGACTATGTTTAATCTATGTATGGTAACAAACTTCAAGAATTAGATAATTAGATTCTACAGAGATCTTGAGCTGGAGGCAGTCAGGCCCTGTTTTTGGATGTGCACAGAGGTGTGTCTGGAGGTGGACACAGAAGCCTCTTCCAGCAGGGCCTAGGAGACTCCCACTGAACAAGTCATGCTTGTCTACTAATGAGAAGCAGGGCTGTGAACTAAGACTTGGTTTTCCAGTTACCTGTCTTATAGATAATAATTGGTTCAAGGTGCTAACTAAACTGATTATCAGATTATTCTTGAAGTGGATCCCAGAGGTGGTGCTGGAGTACTTGTGAGAGAGCAGTGATAGGTAATGGCTGGAGCAGTAGCCAAAAAAGAGGGACAAGGTAGGCATCTGGAGAAATGGATGAGGCTGAGAGTGAGAGCCAAGGGTAATGAATGTAGGAGAGGATGCTAGAGTTCTGAAAAAGCATGTTAAATTTCTTTGTATTTGATTGCTGCTTGCAGTTTTAAGTCAAGTTAACTCCAATTAGCAAGAAATTGCCCATTTGGTGGTGACAGGACAGCCTGCATAGCTTTTCCTTACCTTTAGGCACTTGATTTTGGAACTTGAACACTTTTAACAAAGTTTCTTTTCAAGACTGAATGTCTAAGATTATTTGGCTCGTTTTCAAGCAAACTTAAAGTACAAAAAGATCTGCTCTTTGGAACCAGAATAACTCTGGCAGATCCATAAAACTTCTTTACACTTGAGGTGGTAGAATAACTGGCAGAGGTTATCTGGGGTGTGCACTCTCAGATCTGATACCTACTGGCAGAAGAAAGGTAAGAATCAAGTTCAGTTCCAGAACTTGGAGGTAAATGTTCTGTAGGGGCTAGAGACTGCCTCCTCTTCACCACAGCTCTTCCCCTCTGCTTCTGTTCACCCTGCCTCATGTTGTCCTTTGGCTGGTGACTCTGCCCTGCTTAAACCCACAATTACTTCTCTCCCCTGGTTCCTTTTCTCTCTCTGCACCCATCTGTACCTCTACGTTCTCATCTTCTGTCCCTGTTTCCCAAGCATGAACAAAACCAAGTATTGCAGAACTAGACAAATGTGGCATGAATTTTCTTAGAAATGACAAAACCATGTCTTTGATACCAAGATGAGTCATTTCCCAGACTGCAGGAGCTCACTGCAAACATTGAAGTTTGAGAGTTCTCGGCATATATTTTGAAATATTTCTGAAATATTGCTGAGTTATATTTTTATTCCCTAATCTTGTTATCAGAAATGGATGAACTTTTATGACTTAGACTTTCTAACACTGTTCAAGCACTGCATGTGCAGTGACAAGCACCTTAGCTGTAGGTTTCACTGCAATAAATACAGATCCCCCATATACCCCCAAAATAGGAAAAAAAGTGTACCTGCCATTGCACAACCTCACACACTCACACATACTCAGGTTTGGTATTACTGGAAGTCACTGTTACCAGCTGAGGAACATAGAGAACTGAAATTCTGGACACCTGAGACTTAAATCTGACTCTGTTACTGACCTTCTCACTGACTTCAGATCAGTTATTTCACATATTCCACATCACTTCTTTGTGTCAAATTTCCACACTTTTTAAAGAGCTGTGAATAAACTGTGTGACTGAAGTGTTACATGCTCATTCACTCATTTATTCATTCATTTGTATTTTCCTTCTTGAAAATATGCCACAATGAAAGAAATGTGTGTCTCTGATAGCTGTGCTGGCCTCACTGTAAGAGGTTTTAATTTATCAAATCCAAACATTAATCCCGTAGTGGGGAAAAATACACATATGCACTGCCTTCAAAAGAATCCAGTCTGCTATAAAGCAGCTGACAATGTTTATAAATCTGTGCTGTTTCAAATGTTTTCCAGCTTCATTTTTTTCCCTAGCTGCTAGCACTTATCTTCAGCTGAGTTTTGAGCTAACACCTCCTGCTTGTCACAGCTCAGACCCCTCCACACACTTTCAGTGAAGTGTTACCCTCCCTCTCATCAGAGTTGTCTTGCTGGAGAAGGCAGAGTCAGGTACAAGGACTGAGTAGTCGGGAGGGGAGAGTTGAGTTTGTTCCTCTAATTCCCATACTGATTGGAAAGAATGACCTGGGCAAAGGCTTTTTTTCCCCTCTGATTCCTGTGAATCTCTTAACTTAAAAAAAGTCAGGTTGCATTATACTGTCTTATAGGTAATACGTTTTTGTGATTCTTCCTATTAGGCGTTACTTTGTATGTTAAATGTTGTTCAGCTGTTAACCTGGATGTTTAGAAGACAGCTGATGGTTTGATTGCTAGTTTTAAAACTGGAACTTTGTCTCCCAGTTGACACAGGTGTTTTTTAAAATCTTACGGTATGAAATGGCTTCTGTGCTAACAGAGCTGTAGTCCTGTTGTCTGTATCCTAAAGCTGTGACTCGGTGGAGCCCTGCATATATCACTTTGCATGAGACTTACACAGGTTTGGTTTGTGTGAGTGTAGGGAATAGAGCTCTAGGGCCACCCACAGAAGGGTACAGTCTAGTTTGCTTTCTTAGCTGTGTTTTACTCTGCAAACTCAGTATCAGTAAGAAAGTTAATATTTTAGGTACTTAACATAAGGCTAGGACAAGAAAGAAGGTGTGACTTCTACAGTTCTCAGAAAATGACCATATTATAAAGGGTTTTTTTTGGTGGGTAGGGAAGGTTTTATGTATGAGATGAGCTGTGTATCTGTACCAAATTATACTGGATGGCACAATCCTTCCTCTGCTGCTTGAGAGACTGAAAAATTCCATTCTGAGAACTACAGTGCATTCCAGCCTTGACATTAATGCTTGGGATTATCCACTGGGCACGTATGGGTAGTGCAATGCATAAGCTTATGAGATAGACGCAAAGTGGAAATCAAGCTTCCGGCATTCTCATGAGGCATGATTAATTCTTGATTCATGCTGGACTGAGCAGAATAAAGGGACCACAATCCTTGCAGAAGTTATGCACTGAAGGTGATGTGCTGATGCTGACATCTTTGGTTCATCAGCTTGCAACTGGAAGTTAGATATATACATTAGAAGTTAAACAGATTTAGGATTTTCTCACCATCAACACTTCCTCACAGAATAGTGTTTATAGGTAAAGTTAAGGAGGGAAAGAAGGTGGTAAAAACTCTGCCTTGCTGTAGGACTGTGTTTATCCCAACCTACTCCTCAGCTCTGCAATGCATTCTGTTGCTGGGGCTGTCAGTCAAGCAGGAAAAATTGAAGTTGATTTCTTTTGTGCAACAGCTGCAGAACCAGGAGATGCTGAGGGCAATGGTGAAGAAAGCGGAGCTGGAAATCAATGGCAAAATGATTGAAACAGTGAAGAGGCTTGAAGATCCTGTGCAGCGACAGCGCAACCTGGTGGAACAAGAAAGGCAGAAATACCTCAACGAGGAAGAAAAGATTGTAAAGAAGTTATGGTGGGTTGAGAAGCCTCTTACAATTTGTTTCTTTTGCCTGGCTTTTTCTTCCATAAAGTAGTAGCTTTCACCACTGTCTTCAGTGAAACTGGACCTGCGTATGCTGTTTAGCTGTGTTTCCTTGCACTCATACGGGCTGTAAAACTGTGTCTGTGACATACAGATCACTAGTCCTGACTGGGAGTCCTTCTTAGGGCAGCCCACTGGGTCAGTCCCACTAGTACAGAGTTTCAACCTCTTTATTGAGGTTGTACATCCATACAGACAAATGACTGCAAGGACTGTGACCTCCATCTTCTGAAAGCCTCCCCCTACCCTAGCTCTCCCCTTCAGCTTTATGTATTAGGCTTTAGGAAAGGAGGGAGGAATTTCCTCAAGAACAAATGGGTGCAAAGGAAGGTAATGAGTTTAGATTTAAGTACAAAAATCAGCTTTCAATAATAAGTGCTTTGGCTATTGCATGGGAGAGGTAAGGGAAACTCTTAAATAGAGGACTGAGGTTTAATTGCAGTCAGCAATGACAGTATCCATCTAAAATTTACCCACTGGGATTTCTGTACACTTAACTGCTGATAAAAATAGTTTTCTTTTTTGCTGTTGTGTAAAGGCTTTTTGTAAGGCTCTTTTTTTTTTTTTTTCTCCACAAAAACCTTCAGCCTACCAAAACTGGTGAGATCCAGTTGTTTGGTTTAGTCCATGTTCAGAGTACACCGGAGGCAAGATAAAGCTGAAATCAGTAAACAATTTAACTAGTTCTAACACTCACATTTTTAAGATGCTATATAACTAATTATTTCTCATTATTGCATTTAGTTCACACCTAAAAAATTGCTCCATAATGGAGAGAAACTCTCTAGTCAGCTTGTCATTGGAAATGATGATTAAAGAGCTGTAGGAGTACAGTTATTGACAGCTAGGGAGAGTTAATATTTCCTGTTGATCAATGTGTTGTCAGACCAATGAGATTTGTAATCAAAATGGTGCATCTGTAAAAACAAAGTAGAGTGTTACTGAGGGAGTGTACGTTTTCTGTGAAGAAAAGGTGAATAGGCAGCAACAGTCCATGCTAGTGTGTACCATCCTCTCAGCTGGTTTGTAGTCTTAAATAACATTGTGTTGTAGGCTTAAGTAATTGCCCTTCTGTTCATCACTTTATTCCTGTGTAACTCATTGTGTAGTTTCTAGATTGTTTGTTCTCTGTGGAAAGAACAATTTGTGTGATGGCTGCTTATCGCATTGCCTCCGAAAATGGATTCTGAGTGGGGTCAAGTGCAAATGGCATTAGTTGTTACAGCTGTTCATTTAGGATATGACTTTGATTGCAATATGTTTTATGAGTGTTTGGAATATTTTTATTCACAGAGTTTCTACTGCTTCTATGCTACTTCATTTGTTAATGTTACAGGAAACTGTGTTACTTAGATAATTCATAGCCTGTAAATGTTATTTCAACCCTTTTAGAAGCATGCTAGAAACAAACATTGAATCACAAACAAGTATTTTTCATCAGTCATGACCAATGAGATTTCTTTGTCATGTATCCTCATGTTTACAGGATCAGAGCCCAAAAGAAAAAGCACATTTGACAACAATGTTCTTAAGTTCAACAGCTTATGGCTCTTAATAATGAAGAGCATACATCACAAAATTACACATCGAATATCACTGCCAGTATTCAGAAAAAGGCTAACATTCTATATAGGCACTCTCAATAAATCCAAACACAGTGCAGATGTATAAACAAATGCAAATCAACAGGGGAAAAAAAAATTTCTTAGTATTTCAACTGTTGCCCTCTTGGCCTTTCCTAAATCATAGGAGTGAATCAGTAGATTGGCTTCATGCAAGACAAAGGAGCTTAAGGATTTCTGCAATACTTACAAAAGTGTATTTACTACTCTGAAGTGGTAAGTCTCAGCTTAAAAAGCTCTCCTTTCTGCAAATCTGAAGATTATCACTGGGACCTAAAGAAATAAACATATTGGTGATTTCATGTTGTAAACAGCAGAAATGTCGGTGTACAATTCAGAGCAAGTTTTCTGTTGAGCAGCTATTTATGATGGTGCCTACAGAAGTGTGCCCACGTGTGTCACGGCTGTGATGGGATCACAGTTCAGAGATACCTAATGAAATGTAAGTAACAGTGTTAAACGTAGTGTTTATGTGTACTTGGTAACAGTGAAATACACACCCAGAATTAACTGTGTAGGTGTTTTCTATCTAGTCTTTCGGGGTTGTAGATACTAGCCTTAAAACTTACCAGACCAAGGACAAATTATGATGCTGTGATACATTGACTAATGAATTGACACATTGACTGACTAATTTATGTTGTGAGGAGCATGTTACAGGTATAACTACTATATGTTGTTGATTAATGTAACCACTTTATTACAGGGGGGTTTTATAAGCACAGTATGTAAATTATAGCCACATCCAATCTAATGGGATATGGTCCATAGTAAGTTACAATTTGTATTTTTGTTAACAAAAGTCTCAGACTTAAAGAACTGTGCTCAATAATAACAAAACTTGGCTTAGCAGTCTTGGAGAGCCACTGGTAGCAGATACTTGGGAAAGGATGTAAGAACATGGCAAAATGCTCAGGATGCATCTCCTTGCTTTTAGTGACTTGTAGTTCAGAGGTTTTCCAAGTCAGAGATGGTATCTTCATATGTAAAAGCTCTGCATGGATTGCTTACTTTTCAAGAACTTGGGCATTTTTAAAAAATTATATGAACTGTTTTATACAGCATCTAGGTGATGAATGAATTCTATAGAGTAATTATTTTTGGGGTAGAAAGAACCTATTTTTTAACTGTTTTTCAATCTTTCATCTGTCAATCAGTCCCAAACTCTTAACTCGTGCACAGCAGAATATTAACCCCTGTCATGTTAGTCTGGAAGTTACAGACGCTCCCTGAATCCCTTTTCCCTCCCGAAAAGTATTAGTCTGCTTAATTACTCTTCCTATAGAAGCCTTTCTGACTCTAGTGTACATCTATGAGATAGGAATGAGGAGAGAGGAGAGCCCTACAACAACTGTATCAGATGTTGGCACTCCATGACTTCATGCAGTGGCATGGTGATGGCCTCCCTGTCACAGAATCACAAAATGGTACGGGTTGGAAGGGACCCTGGAGATCATCTAGTCCAAACCCCTGCAAAAGCAGGTTCACCTAGGGCAGGTTGCACAAGAACATGTCCAGGTGGGTTTTGAAAGTCTTCAGAGAAAGAGACTCCACAACCTCTCTGGGCAGCCTGTTCCAGAGCTTTATCACCCTCACAGTAAATAAGTTTTTCCTTATGTTTAGGTGGAACTTCCTGTGTTCCAGTTTGTGCCCATTGCCCATCATCCTGTCACTGGTCACCACTGAAAAGAGACTGGTCCCATCCTCTTGACATCCGCTCTTTAGATATTTATAAGCATTGCTCAGATCCCCTCTCAGTCTTCTCTTTTCCAGGCTAAACAGACCCGAGTCCCTCAGTCTTTCCTCATAAAAAAGATGTTCCGGTCCCTTAATCACCTTTGTAGCCCTCCACTGAACTCCCTCCAGTATTTCCCTTTCTCTCTTGAACTGGGGAACCCAGAACTGGACACACTACTCCAGATGTGGCCTCACTAGTGCAGAGCAGAGAGTAAGGAGAACCTCGACCTGCTGGCCACGCTCTTCTTAATGCACCCCAGGATACTATTGGCCTTGGCCACAAGAGTACACCATCGGCTCATGGTTAACTTGTCATCCACCAGGACTCCTAGGCCCTTCTCCATGGAGCTGCTTTCCAGCAGGTCAACCCCTAAGCTGCATGGGGTTATTCCTCCCCAGGTGTAGGACTCTACACTTTCACCTGATGAACTTTGTTAGGTTTCCCTCTACCCAGCTCTCCAGCCTGTCCAGATCTCGCTGAATGGCAGCACAGCCTTCAGGTGAGTCAGTCACTCCTCCCAGTTTTGTACCATCAGCTAACTTGCTGAGGGTACTCTCCGTCCCTTCATCCAGGCCACTGATGAATATGTTGAACAAGACTGGATCCAGTACTGACCCCTGGGGAACACCGCGAGCTGCAGGCCTCCAACTGGACTCTGTGCCGCTGATCACAGCCCTTGGAGCTCTGTCAGTCAGCAGTGTCCTCATGTTCCACATGAGCTTTCCATTACAAATCCAGCATCTCACTCACAATGGGTGATTATCAGTTCAAAGTTCATTATTGTGTAAAAAAACTTAGTGGTTTAGGAGGTTGTTGGTTTTAGGTGGGGCTGGTTTTGTTTTTGTTTCTCCTCATAAGCATTACTTTACATTTATTAGGATTTTATTTAATCTTGAGGTTTTTCCTCGTCAGTTAGTATAAGCTGGTCTGTCTGCAGCCCTCTGCAATCACCTTTCATTTTCATTCCCCTGAATAATTTAATATCCTTTTGAGATTTTTTAACTATACTATTCATCCTCTTTTCTAAATAATTTATAGTATGTTGAAAAGCACCAGCCCTAGCGCCGACCCCTGTGGAACCCACCAGCAAACTACATGCATTGAGTAAGCTGTTCATTGATCCCTTCCCTTTACTTCCAGTACTGTATCCAGGATAGAATTTCCTCTCTTGTCCCATGGCAACTTTGCTTCTTTGAAAGCTTTTGCTCAAATACCTTGTTGAAAGCCTTTTGGGCTATAGCTTGTCCCCATGCTTTTGTATTTTTGACACTTATCTTCTTTTTACACAAATCACGTTAATTCCTCCCTAACACAGCATATTTATCCATTGGTCTGCTAATTCTTTATTGTTTATTATTTATTTTGCTATCCATCAGTTACACCAGTCTGGTTGTCAGTCTCACCAGCATAAAATTCCCTGGATAACCTCATCTCCTTTTAAAAAATTTATTTGTATCACCTATGACACTTTCCACTACTCTGGTGCCAAAACAATTTTAATTAAGGAGTTAGATGCTTAGCATTAATAGTTCAGCTGTTTCCCCCTCAGGTGGCTATTGAACGCTGGGGTGAATACTCTGTGGCCTGAGTGATCTGTTATTGTTCATTTTGTCAGCTTGTTTTGTAACCTGCTGCAATTTGAGACAGATCCTCTGGTGCTTTTTTGCTTAAAGAAAGATCTCAGCATAAGAGTTTGTCTTGGCTCCCCTGTGTAAAACATAGATGCAGAAAAATCATTTCTCTTGTGTTAGCCTTCTGAAACTGCATTAATGTGAGCGTCTTGTTAATTGGCTTTGCTCAGTCCAATCTATAAAGCCAAATTGTTTCTCCAGTTACTGAAAATAAATGCTGGAGACCACTGGATCTGTTTCAGATTTCGGTTCCTGAGGGGTGAAGTTTCTTTTCCCTTATAGTTGGCAACATGAGGCTGTGTAATGTGGGATCCCCTGAGTAATTTCAGGATCAGTTGTCTTGTTTGATAGTATCACTGGTTTATGCAGATCTTTCCATTTCTGCTCAAAGCAAGCCATTGCCAGCTACCTGGCAGTCTTTCCTTTATCCCTACATTTCCAGTAATCATCAATCACATAAGCTTCTGTCCTTATCTTTTTCGTTGCCCGGTGGATGTGAATATCTGTGAAGCTGCTTTCCCAGCTCCTTCCTAGGCTGTATTTGTGCCCTTTATTGCAGAGGCAGACAGACAAAGAGACAGCAGGTACCTGCAGTAGTGCAGGCTCTTCCACTGGAAAAACACCCTGAGAAACGTTCCCTTGCTGCCATCGTGTGGTCCAATGGAATGTTTCCTGCAAGCATGCTTGTGCTGGTAGAAATCCTGACTCCCTTAGCTTTCCCAAGGCAGAGTCTTTGGGAGAAGTGGTCTTAAAATGGGAACAGGATCATTTACCTCCACTCACTCTGTTCAGGAGCAACTTATAATTCTTTATTCAAAATGGATTTATAGTTTCTAGAGTTCTTAGCCTTTGGATTGAAATGAACTCTTTGCTGCATGCACTTGATGTTTGGCTCTCCATACTATTTCTATTTCTCTGTATATCAGAAGTACTGTTGTGTTGCCATTTATTGTGCTGTGTGACTGTGCTTCCACTTTAAATTGACCTAATCTCCTGTTTATTCTGTTACTGGCCACCCACTCCTCTCTTTTCCTCCTCATGTTGTCTGTTCACTGAAATGGATCTGGAAGTGACCTGGCTGAAAAGAAGTAATTTTCTGCTGGATTTGCGTGGCAGTGCTGGTGCAAGGGAAATATGTGGAAATACAAGACCTGCAGCCAGTGCAGAAGGCAGTATTCCCCTGCCCGTTTTCAGGCAGTCAGCCCATACCTTGGTTCTATTATAGCCATTTCTCTCCTTGAGAGAAAGGAGGCCCAAAATTAGGTTAAAATGAATAGCTGACTTGTCAGTTCAGAGTTTTCTGTCATGGAATTAAACTGCTTCTCAGAATATTACTGTTAGTAAATTTGGTATCTTAATAGAGGTGGGTTTCTCTTAGAATAAATATTCAAGAGATGATCCTTTTAAGATACTTACATGTGTGTTTGTATAGTTGTGCATAATACATTTCAGGGGGGTTGAGAAATTTTTAAGCTTCTGTGTGGAAACTCCAGCTAAAGCAATGTAGTCTCAACCTTAAACAGAAAAAAGTGACTCTCTCAAAAACAAGAGTAAAATTTATGTGTCTGATGGACTGTGAATATTTATGTGAAGTATGGAAGCACTGCAAAAAAGATTGGGAAAGTTGACAAGGAAGCACCAGATGGAGTCAGAGGAAGCACAGGACAGCACTGGTTGGAAAGTAACATCTGAAGTGATTTGTTCTTGAATCCAAATGCTGAGTGAGAGCTGCACACAATGCACACTTGCTGTTTCAGGCTGGCTATTCCTGGGAACAAGACCCTGTATCCTGTCTAGCAGCACCCAGCAGATAAGGTTGCATCAGGGGGCCATTAGTGCCAGTTTTTGGGTTGTTACTTCACTACTGGGCATGCCTTTGCATGGCATCAGCAATGAGAAAATGAGCAGTGCAAACCAGCACTCAATGTAGTGGTGCCATGTGTCTGTACCCTTCTAGGATTTGTATCCCCGGAGATGTGTTCCATGACCCCACTAGCGCTTTGTCGTGCAGCTGCTGTGGGTTCAACATGCTCTGCATATCTGCAGCCTGTCACATGAATGACTTGGGCTAGTTACAAGCCTGTTCCTATGCTGTGAGTGTTCAGCATCCTCATCTCCCCTCATGGTACCTTGCTGGTTTTTTAGCCTGTGTTGTCAGATTTTAAGATGCTGCAGTTGAGGTTTCTGGTTTAGTTTAGCCTATTCATTTACATATATTTGATTGTAATGTGAAAGTCCTGCTTACATTTTATGTCCACTTTTTTTGTTTTGCCAGTGAGCTGGAGGCATTTGTTGAAGACATGAAGAGGGACTCCACTGCTTCCAGCAAGACGGTTACACTGAAAGATGTTGAAGATGGAGCCTTTCTTCTGCGTCAAGTGGGAGAAGCTGTTGCCACTCTGAAAGGTATGTACTTTTCCTTTTTATTTTGATTCTTTTCTTTTAACTACAGTGGCTGAGAACAGTTTTGCCTATGATCTGGGGGCATTAACTTTTACTTTAAAGTTGGGATTAAGGATCCTGTTGCATGGTCCCTGGTGAGAGAAAGACACTCAATTGTTTAACAGTCACCCCATCATCTGTTTCACCCCAAGGCTTTTATCGTTTCCTCTTGAGCTTCACAGTTGTTGTCTTTGCAGGAGAGTTCCCGACTTTGCAGAATAAAATGCGTGCAATCCTCCGGATTGAGGTAGAAGCTGTGAGGTTCCTAAAAGAAGAACCACACAAGCTAGACAGCTTGCTGAAACGTGTGCGCAGCATGACTGATATCCTTACCATGCTCAGGAGGTGATTTTTTTTTTTTTTTTTCCTTCAGAACTAAAGAATTTTCTCAAGCAGGGCTAGAACAGCCTTTGGGTTTGGGTTCTCCTGCTCTCCCCAGGCAATTTTGAGAAACTCAACTTGCTTACAGTATTTTATAGATTCTTCCTAGAGCCTTCTCAAGGGAAATCAGATTATCCTTTCCTGTGTTCTGTGCAGTAGTTCTGTTCTGACCAACAGCCCCAGTCATTGAGATCTTATTACTGAAACCAGCACCCTCTGAACTCAACACTTCCACATCTGGGAAGTACCTGGATGAGAAATCTTGCAGAGTGGCATCAGTCACATATCTGAGCTAATTAACTGTAGCCATTTAAGCAATCTAAGCTAATAGAAATATTCTCTGATACTGAAATGGATCATCTCCAAAGATGTAACAGTAAGAAATAAACCAGGAGAAGATTCTAGGTGGATAAAGTTATCCTAAAGCTTCTGAAAGAAAGAAATGTACTTGTGGATTCACGCAGATTCTTTATTCTTTTATTTGCAAGGAAGATGTGTTAGAGAACGTTGAAATACTAGGTAAAATTTATGTCCACTGAGTGCCAGTATTTAGCTATGTTTGTCAGAGTATGTGAACAGCAAATGACTGCTGATTTATATGAGGCAATAGGATTTAATTCCAGCTCAAAGCCAGTGCATCAGGCCAAACTGTCACTGGTGGTGATCTCAGTTTTATTTCATTTACAAGAAAATGTAAGTCACAAGCCTATTGTTGCTACCATTATTCTTAGGAATGTAAGGTTGTCATTTTTCCCATATATCCTGGAGCATATGTAAAATGGATTTGCTAGTACTGGCAGATGGGTAAAATGGTTTATTTAACAGGTCTTCCAAGACCCATGACTTATTTTTCCATGTAGATAAACATCTATATCCTTTCATATTAGTTTCCTTATCTTAAAAAAGGTTACAGTTATTTCCTGTCTCACTCTATTTGGGAAAAAATAAACCAATAAGCTATGCACGCCAAAGTCTAAAAAAGAATAATATTTGCAGAAAATATGTATAAAAATACCTAAAGTCTGTTTTAGTAATGGAAAAACTGATGGCATTTGATGGCTAGCCATGCTCTAAAGCTCGGCGATTTCACAGCTAGCTGCCAGAAATATTTGACTCTTATCCCCGGCTCATCCTACCCCAAACTCTTGACAGACAAGACCTTCCCTGAAGTATCATTTGAAGTCCTTGTTTTGGCAATTTGCCAAACTGTTATTTCACATTGTACGTAACTCCCACTTTCTGTGCTGATAGTCCAGGAACATCTTGTTTAGCTAGGTACAGTGTATAAAATTTAAGTCAACTGATTTCCATTCTCCCTCTGAAATCAACCCACCATAACTCCTGGTTTGATCAAAAAGTGCCAGTGCATTCATGAAGTATGTAAACATTTTAAAAGGGAAAAAACATCCTGATTAGAGCGGCCTCTTCAAAATTCTGAGAACTTGACTCTGAGAGAACACTACATAATCACACAACTGACAGCAGCAGGAAGAAAATCCACCATTTTAATGCTTTTTATATGGGTGCTTTTCCCTTGCAAAAGTTTATTGTTAAGTATCGCTCATGACTTGCCTGTGTGCTAACCATGTGCCACACTGTTGTGTTCAATTTGGCTGGGCAGACATGTTACAGAAGGACTGCTGAGGGGTGTGGATCCATCCCAAGCCGTGCAACTCTCTGCTATGGAAAAGGCCACTGCAGCTGACACACTGAAAAACCAGGAGGAGCTCAAGCATGCCCAGGGACATGCACAGCAAAACCTCACAGCAATTGCGTCAGAGTCCCAGGTGTCATCAGTCAAGTCAGAAGTCATCCCCTTCTCAACAATGACAGTCCATCATGTGCAGAGCTCACCTGTTGTCATCCATCAGTCTCAGCACTCATCAGCCCTGGTCAACCATGCCCAGGGTGCACCTGGTGCAGTCAGCCACAGCGAAGGTGTGCCGACGGGTGGCCACCTCTCGGCCACCCCACCAACCCCCCTGCAAGAGCCCGCAGCAGGATCCCAGCCCACACAAGCCATGCCAGCACCACAGGTCTCTGTCAATGGCACCACCATGCAAAGTCTTTTCATTGAGGAAATTCACAGTGCAAGTACCAGAAACCGAGCTGTATCAATTGAGGTACGGTGTATTCTACTCAACCAGCTACCCTCTCTTTGAGCCTGAGCTCTCAGTCTCACTCTTGAGACTGCAGGGGGGATTTTTCAAATGTGTCCTGGGGGTTTATATACTTAACCCCTAACTACACCATGCATTTCTGAAGATACCCTCTGATTCTAAATGCAACAGAATAATAACATGTAACCAAAATGAGTACCTGCATTTTAAAAATAACTTTTATTAAAAAAAAAATATTCTAAAATACCTTATTTGTTAACAATAATGTATGATTCTCTGGCAACACTTGCATCAGTGGATTTCATTCACTCTTTAAATCTTCATATCCATCATTATGGGGAGGTAAAAGTGAAAGAGTATGAAGTTCCAGTGGTTTCACACAGACATATTGAAAAAAACACAAGTGAACTGTCATGTCTTATTACAAACATGCACTTTCATCTCTAGTGTAACATAGTAAGGAGTGACCCAGATTTAAATTTTGCCTTTGTTCCTTTGGTGAGCAGTGGCCACTGTTTGTCTGTCATGTGTTTGTGCCATATCTAGCACAATGGAAGTCGGAACCAGTCTATAATTAGTACTAATGTATTTCCTCTAGTTGCTGACTAGAACTGAAAGAATCTATCCATATTGACCTATAATGTTTACACATGTTAGTGATCACAACAGAAATCAGAGAAATAAGTAGATGCTTTATTGCTTTTGTCTAGAAAGCTGAAAAGAAATGGGAAGAGAAGAGACAAAACCTCGATCACTATAATGGAAAGGAATTTGAAAAGCTCTTGGAAGAGGCCCAGGCCAATATAATGAAGTCAATTCCTAACCTGGAGATGCCTCCTCAGCCAGCAGCCCTGCCTAAAGGGGATGCAGTGGAAAAGCTAGAAGTCTCAGGTAAGGTTTGCTAGGGTAAATGGTGCTAAAGAATTGCATATCTGGAGACATTATTTCTTCCAACTTTCTATAATAGTTTCAGTTTACAGATTTCGATGTTCTTGATCATACCTGTGAGTATGTCCTGAGGAATAATGCAGGTCCAGTGGACAGGATGCAGTGATTTTGCAGATGCCAGTGTGGGTAGCCAGCTGAACACACATTTCCCCCTGTTGCAACTAAGAGAGTGAGTTTGGCCTCTGGAGATAAAGACTGTTGAGACTATTTGTATGCTACACTATATCTAGTATACTGTGTTCAGTTTTGCACTTAATAGTTTAACATGACAGAGTGCTCTCCAAAGTTTGAGCACAGATGATCTTACCATCAGAAACCTAAAAAGCTCTTTTTGTAGACATATTTAACAAAAGAAGATCAAGACATGCCTGAGGTTTCTGAGGGTAAGGAAGCCTTTTAACTTTGCAGAACTTGTTCCAACAAGTTCCAGCAGTTGGAAGCTGAAGCTCGAAAAAGCCACATTAAAAATTAGCTGTCAAATTTTAACATTCAGAGTAACTAATCACTGCAGTTTAATTATGAACATATGGGATTGTCTGCCACTTCAGATCTTTAACCGATACTGTGTTACTTTCTGAGAGGCTGCTGAGGCACAAGCTCTGTGCATGATGCAAGACCTGCTTAAAGAAATCCTTGAACGTATGTTAAGCAGAAAGTCAGACTATTTGATCTTAATGATCATGATAGCTTCATAATCTTAAACTATAAATAGAATCAATGTTTTGGATGAGTTCCTCAGAGGTCTGGAAATGGCCTATGAAGCTACATAACAGAATTGTCTTGGGCAAGTGAATAGCTAGGTAGGAATGAATGAGAGTGGCTTTCACAGTAAGTGTTCTGTCTCTCCGCAGCCAGATATATAGATATACTGAGTTTCAAGCTGAACATGAGTCAGACTGTGACCCTGTAGCAAAAAAAAGGGCAAACATCATAATTATATGAACAAGAATTTCTACAAGACACATGAATCTGCTCGGCAGCAATGAAGTCTTATATAGAAATTCCCAAACCTCAATGTTTTGGACTTCAAGGAAGACTGAACAAATAGGATGGAGTCAAGTGGACAGTGATGATAATGACCAGAGTTCTAAAGAACCCATGATCTCTGGGGAACAAAAAGAAAGAATTGGTTTTGTTTAGGCTGAGGAAGGGCAAAGCAATCTCTGAATACAAAAATCTGCTTAAAAAAGAAAAGACCAACTTGCTTTGTGTGGGTAGAACAGCAGTAGAAGTTGACAATTGCATCCAGGAAAGTACATGTTAGGTATTAGGGAAAAAACGCTCACAATGATAAGGAAGGTGAAGCACTGAAGAAGGCTGTATGAGGCAATAAGATCCCTGTCATTGGAGAGAATGGCTTAGACTAGCATTGATCAAAAATTATGTAGGTAGAGCTACTTTGTGATAGCAAAATGATGGGGTGTCTTTACAGTTCTATTTCTTTCACAATTTAACATACAAATCCATGTCTGAATTTCTTCAAAGTTCAAGGAGCAAAGAAGGTGCCTCAGCCAAACCTTGGGTTTACCTCGTTGGCCAAACTTGCGTCAGCTGCAAAATTCTTACCCAAGCTATGTAAGCAATAGTCCATCTGGCTCAGCAGTCTGTCTCTGATGGAGGCAACAGGAGGTACTGTCTGTGGGCAGCACAGAACCTGGCCACCTTCTGCAGCCTGCTAGTACTCCCCCAGCACCCCTACTTGATATTAAAGGGAATATCCCAACCTCCTCCTTTTCATATCCATTATGGACCTTTTATCCAGTAATTCCTCTATACCTGCTTATACCATTTGCACCCCCACTGCTGTGGCAGCAAGCTCCTCATCTTGTGAAGGAGCTTTCCTTCATCTGTTTTGAACCGATCCATACTGACTTCACTGAGTTCCCCATGGTTCTAATACTCCACAATTTCGCAGGCAACATCCCGTTATAAAATCGTGAAGGCAGTGGATAAACCTTAGTCATCTCCTGGAAGTCTCAGCCAGCCCCATGGGCTCCAAACTGCAAACGTGCAGCCTTTCTGATCCCTCCATCTAGGCCAGCTGCTACCTCCTCGGCTATGTTCAGTTGCCTTTCTCTGACTCCACTGTGTCCTTCTGGAGCTGTGGAGCCCAGACCTGCATGCTGTACTCAAGGTGTTAGCATGCCAGGATTTAAATAGCTGCAAAACAATGCTCTGGGGCTTGTGTAGACAAATTTATGTAGAATTTTGGAGGAGTGTTTTCAGATCCAGCATTTTGTTCTGGGCTCAACTTTAGCATTGGCAAGTTGTGGCTCTTTGGATGTTTCACAACATACGTGGTTAAAATAAATTCTGTTGATCCACATAAAATAATTTTAGAATTCTGGCACTGTTCAGTAAGGTTACTGACTGTCAACACAATTATCTTGTATAATGTGCGGCATAAAAAAAGTCAGTGAAAACAAATACCATATGGGTGCAGTGAGCTGTGACATCTTAAAAAGTGCAGAGCACAGTAACAGAGAAGTTCTGTAACTCTCATAGTTAACTAATCTACTTCCAGGATACAATCTTGCACAGTGTGTAGCCAGCAGATTTGAGAAGAATTTGATGAGATTGAGACGTTTGCCTTCTGTTGTGCATAATGAATCCTATAAAGTAATATATGTAAAGGAACAGCGAAACTTTTCCTTAATATCTGATTAAATATCTCACATGCCACCCAGCTCTTCTATGATTTAAGAGGAAAATTTCAACGTCAGTTTGATGTAGACTAGAAAACTGAGCAACATAAGGAAGGAGAGACCACCTAGCTACTAATATAGGGCATAAGACATTTTGGCCACAAACTGAGCAGACTCCTCTGTTGGCTTCGCTGCAGAACCCAGATAGATCACGTTGGCAGAATATGTTGTCTCAGCCGTTCTCCGCACAGAGCCCAATTAAGAAACTCTTTTTTTCTCCCCTGCAAAGCGCAAAACAAAGTAAAATTACACACTTTACACAATTTTGCAATGCCTTGACTCTAACTCATCTTTGTTATCAAGATTATTCAGTGAAAAATATGGGGAATGTCTCTGGCATGTACATTAGAAATTGGGATCCTTTATCTCTCTTTATGCCTTCATTTATGACTATGCCCTGATTTTTGCAAGTGATGAGTGATTGGTAGCTTCCATTAAGAACAGTTTGCTTATCTGACTACAAGGGCTGCCCCAAGGCAGGCATTGTTATACTGACATCTTTTAAGACGTGTTGGATTTTCTTGGTGCAAGTAGAAATTTGTGTGGTGGGAGAAATTAATTCCAGTCTGTGCCTGTTGAAGAATGCTTCAGTTCAGTGAAACAGCTGGCAATGAAAATCTCCCGTTTTGTTCACAGAAGTGCTGAGCCCTTTGGCACCAAAGCAGGTTCCATAAACTAATGTTTTCCTTAACGGGTAGTCTCAGGCTCAGTGAGTTCTACTTGTCCATTTACTCCTGTCTCTTTATATACGCTAGAAGAACTCGGCTATAGGAAAAAAAGAAGAAGTATTAGAATAATAGATTTTTCTTAGTTTTTTTCTTCCAAAGTTTTTCTTTTCTCCCATTTAGATTGGGGAAATATTGTGTAGTAAAGAAAATTGTAATCCAGATTTAAGTTTCATGTTTTTCCCAGTGTCATTGCATTGAATGTGAGCAAACACCATTACAATATCTCTACAATGTCTCCAGCTAAGGGATGTGAGAGGATATTAGCCTTCAATAGCTTGTGCACTTGCCACCCTCACTGGCAATTTCTCTTGGGTGTGTTTCTCCATTTTATTTCCCATTTTGAAGATAGAGATGCATGAATGTCTCACAGATGTGAAAGAGGTAACAGGAACCATTCTCACTGTGTGCCTTCTATGTCTCTCATCCAGCCTCGCTCTTACTAAGTGTGAGAAAAACTTTGGTGTTCTTGTAGTCAGAGCTGCTACCAGTTTGAGCGTAATGGGTTGAGCTCATTAAAAGGAGTAGAGATTTGCACAGGCCCTACATCATAGTCTACTAAACACCATCTTAGAGAATGTCTGATTTTTACAGCAGCAGCTCTTACCTCAGGCTGGTAGAAGTATGTCTGATGTAACTAAAAACTGAGTGGTGTGTATTCACTGAAAAACTGTAACATGCATCTGGAAATTCACTCTCCTTGCAATCCTGCAAATGAGTGCCAGATATAACCAGGGAGGGAGATAATACAACTGAGCATTTCTTTAAGCTTAAGCTTCAAACATTTGAGCTCAGAAGGGAACAAGGATGGGGCCAGGTCAGGCAAGGGCTCTGTCCAGCTCTAGGGGCCAGCTGGCACATTGGAGGAGACTAACACAGCCCCAGGAGTGGACAGTTATACAATAATTTTCCCAGAGGGAACACTTAGACCTAAACAGCTGGATAATCCAAAAAGCAGGAGGTTTTATCTTTCTGGATTATATTTATTCCAGCCGTTTATATAACACTGAATAGCTGCAGAAAGGTCAGTCTCTTGCTCTTGAAAACAAACATTGTACACAGCCGTGTGAAAACAGTGGCTCTTGCCATGTACGACGGTTAGCCTGTGACCAGAAACACACAGGGGGTGGGTCATGAGCAAGTTAATGCTGCTTCTGGAAAAAATGCTGTCCAGTGACAGTGGAGAAGAGGAATTAGCAGCTGGGTGGGGAAGCATTGTTGGAGGAGTAATGCCAGTTTGAGAAACTGGTCTTCTATTGGAAGAGTCTCCTTGGAAAGCAAGGGCTGGCTCTGCTCAGCTGTTGTATTTGAATCTTTGTGGATTAGAAAAATATATATAGGGCTCTTATATGGTAATTGAAAGGAAAAACTTTGCATTCCAGGAATAGTTAGTAGTGAGTAAATTGAAACTAAATGCTGAGGTGCAAGTGCAATTGGCCCTGGTGCTCCTCTGCCCTGCTCAATGGTAAGAGGACTCATTGAACTGCAGAGGTGGCACTTCTAGAGCAATGTTTATATTTTCCCTCTTGGACTTTGTCTGAACTGTTTTGTCCTGCTATAAGATTGAGAAGACTCTTCAGCTCCTCTCCTAGCACCTTGCCCGCAGCACCTTCGAGGCAGAGCAGAAATGTATTCTAGTTGCTTCAGAATTGCTGAGAACAAGGAGAAGCCTCCAGGTTTAGTGTCTTGCTAGTATCCACATCAGTGACCATGCTTTCAAAGGAGACTACAGGGCACCATCTGTAGCCAGGACCCAGCACCTCACATGCATCTTTACAAATGATTCCTTTATAAATGTGTGTTTTGCTATCACACTTGTACACCAAGGGCTGAAACCCAGCCACAGTGACATGGAGGACAGGAGTTCTGCTGAAAATTTTTCGATGACGTGACCGGTTTCTCTGAGCAAGTACAGCACTGTCTACTTTTATTTGAGGTGGTTCCACTTGAATCCCAAATGTGTTTCTATTCATATGTATTCAGCAGCAGGACCTTTTAAGACATTTTTCTCCTTTCTAATTGAGGCAGAGATGCAAATACCTTTTTTCCCCTCCTTCACCTATGCCCACTTTGTGCTGCTTTGTTTACTTGCAGAAGAAGTTCCTGATGGAGAACAGGATAATGACAAGCTGACCAAGTCTCCACCTCCTCCACCTCCACGGCGGAGTTACCTGCCAGGGTCAGGACTAACCACAACAAGATCAGGAGATGTCATCTATGCAGCCAGAAAAGAGGTTGCTGCTGTCAAGGTTTGATGATTCAGGCTCTAGGCAATCAGACTGTTGATGAGTGGCTTGCACAAAGTAAAATCCCCAAGCTTGGGCTGTGTCTGTAAACCACAAAATAAGTTGAGACAGAGCTACGTCCTGGAGAGCCACTGAAACTGCTTACCAGGAAACGCTACTGTTAGTCCAAATGAACAAGTAAGGTTTAATCAGTTCTGTCTTGCTGCTCTTATCTCCTAGCAATGTAGAAGGCAAGTCACAGGCTGCTTTCATTTAGAGTGGTAAGAAGATTAAAAATAATAATAAAAAACCCATGCCTTACACAGATGGGGAAGATTAGCTCAGATTTGAGAGTATTTTTACAGAAATATTGCAAATTAGTTTCTTTGGGCTTGCTTTCCCCATCTGTTCTGCTTTCTACAGGAAGTGGAGGGAAGTCCAAGCTAGGAAGCTTTTTAATCTGTGAACATGCTATCAGATCAGCAATATCGGTTGCTTTTGAACTGATGAAGTAGCAGTTTCCTTAAAATGGAAGCGAGATCTTGCAACAGGGGAATTGCAGCAGTGTTGAGTTTTCTGTATTTGCTGTGCATCAGGAGGACTAAACTGTATTGTCTGTGCTTTCACATCCCTTTGTAGGAAAGCAGTGAAGATGCTGGGCAAATAGCACAATCGAAAGCCCCAAAAGAGGATCAGGCGTTGTCTCGGAGCACAGGGCATGCTGTAGCATCAGCTGCAAAAGATGAAGAGGAAGAGGAAGGGGATAAAATAATGGCAGAATTACAGGTATGCCTTTTGGGTTGCACATGAAGACACCTGTGCTCAATATCACTTCTAGAGCCTCAGCACAATTTCTAGCTCAGAATATGAAGAAAAGTAGGTCTGCCAGTCTCACTCAGTCCCACTTTACTGGTCTGGGCAGTACACATTTTGTAAGCACCACTCAAATTTTGTTCAAGAGGTTTGGAGCTGAAAGAGTGGTCAAGAAGGCTGTGGTTGTCACTGGAGAATCTTACACGCGTAGATGAGGCAAGTAAAATACTGGTGTGCATTTTGTGTGGTTGTCCATGGCCTAGCATTGCTCACTTAGTACCAGACCAGCAAGGTGCTGAGAGCCCTTCATGTTAACATTGGTGGGAACAGAGAATACAAGGTCTGCGCCTGGCGGGCTGTGCTCACTTGTTCTGTGCAAGAGACATGGTTCAGTGCTTCCCGGAGAGTTTGAACATTGAAACATTTCCTGTTCCCTGTTGTGTAACAGGTAAATTACTTTGCCAGTCACATACCAGTAGCGGTCTCTTGCTGGTCCTTTGCTTGGTGGCACATAGGCCAGTTTAGTTCAGTGATGGCGATGCTGCAGTAAAGCCAGCTATCGCAGCTACCATCAGTGAGGTCCATCTTCCCAGGGGCACCCTCTGTTCTCGTCCATGCCCATATGAGGAAAGGAGATGTGGATCAGCTTAACTGGCTTTTGCTTCTGATGTTGGGGTGTTTCAGAGCACTGTTGTGACATGAGGCAATCTCTGCCATCCACCTGCCAAAAGGTGGGTTTCATGCTGCTCAGGGAGCATTTACAGCACAGGAGATGTGGATATTAAGCAACAACTGTTATGTGTGATGAGCACATTCTGCCCCTTTGCTCAGCTCTCACCCATGAGTGCTTCAGACAGCTGGTTTGCCCTTAGCCCCTGCTTGTGTGCTCATGGGAAGTCTGACAGGAGAGCTGGGGACAGTGAAACTGTCACGTCATCTCCTGTGTGTAGGAGAGCAACCTGGCTGCCTTGCAACTAGTGACAATGAGGTGGAGGTGACCCTGGAAAGGGTGGCTGAGGGGAGCTAAGGAGGCGAAAAAGGCATGGTTGCTCAACAGGGAATGAGTGTTTAAATGCTAGTTTCAGGGACAAGCAATGCTCATTTTAAATCAATACCAAGATACCAGGTATATTTTAGAAGGTTGACAGAGTACCATGTTTTAGAAAGGGCAGACTGCTTGATCCAGGAGCTACAGGCTCGTTAATCTGGTACCAGTAACAGGCAGAGTAATGGAAAATCAAGTACGGGGTTCAATCAGGGAAGAACTAAAGGACAGATGTAAACAGTTATGCTAGTAAACACACCATAATGGAACACAGATCTGTCAAAGCAAACAACACACTTTGATCAGGTAACAGGTTTGACTGCTTAAACTGAGTTGTATACCTATAAACATTTTTGTAAGTCATTTGATCAAACATCATACAGCATTCTGATAAAAATCTGGCACCACAGAG